>JAYESA010000002.1:102527576-102775076 GCA_036927795.1 Iris macrosiphon
ATAGGATGGTGAGTGGAAAATGAGTGGTGATGATGCACCCATCTTGAATGGGTGGTCAGGATTTGACATGGAGAAATTCCTTCATGTAAGGATGAGGGTTGGGTTGACTAGTCAATATTAGGGCTTCTCCATTGGTTTGAACCAATGGGGTGTTGACACCTAATGTAATATTTGCAAATGAGCCCCCTTAAATTTGGGTATTTTCACAGACACAGGAAATAAAAAAAATTGGTGGGCGATTTGGTGTTTGGTATTTTGTAGGGCGAGGGGACGTTGTGTGTTTTGTATGGGCTTAATTAATGGGGTATTGGAATTAAATCAGGATTAAACGGGATTAGTCAAAATGGTATCCCCAATTTAATTAGAAATAAATGCAAGCTGTGTTCTAAAATTAATTAGGAGTACATGGGGCCAAAATTAGGTTGGGTCACAAATATCATTAGTGAAGAAGACTCAGAACAGAATATTACCCTAATTTGGGTTGCATAAAAAATGGGTCAAGATTGCCTCCAATTTTGATTGGAACGCACAACGATACAAAGTTGAAATTTATTTAGAAATTAAATAAACGTCCGCGACGAATATTGTGCGGCTAAAATGAAGCACAAGAGAGCATAATTATGAGTTACAAAAAGGTCAGAATGGAAGGCGGGCATGTCTAGGGCAAGGTTGTAAAATTTGTTGGAAGGTAAAAGCTAGGGTAGCGCTCCAAATATCGAAGCAACGGTAAGGCGCAACAATTAAATAAAATTACGGTAATTAATTACTACCTCCAATAATTAAATTTTAAATAAAACAATTAAATACATAATCCTATAATTCGGTCAGGTGTTCATCTAGTGGGCTTCTAGGTCAAGTCTACCAGCTCAAACATCAATGAACTCTGTATATAGATAATATATTTAAATACACATCGCACACAATTATTAAATTTAAATACACATATCATGAAATCATTTAATATAAAAACCACAATATTAATAATGTATAAAAAAGTCAAAAATATCCCTATTTTTAGAATGTGGTAGTGACACCTGCATGGGCCACAAGGAAACACGAATGAAGAAATAAAACCAGGTTTATGAAATAGATACACACACACACAAACACACAAATATATATATATATATATATATATATATATATATATATATATTTCTGTCTCGTAGTTTCGGTTCATAGCCTATCGTGACACAACAATCTAACCCTTCAACCAAACAAGGAAAAGGGTTAGACAAGCGCACCATAATAGTCTATATCCCTAGACTATTTGACAGCAGGTACAATACACAAATGCTCAGTTACATAATCGACCAATATTTATACGGCTTACTAGATGGAGTCCGAGTTTTTTTTGAGATATTATGCATATAGGAATCCTCATATCGAACCAGGTACTAGCAGGGTTTTGCCGAGCCATAAATCGTCGTATAGCACATAGTATTGTGCACCGGTCCTTCGTAAGGCTACCGTGCTAAGATCGCATAGAACACATAGTATGGTATAATAGTCGGATATTGTCAACCACTAATGAGGACATAAACAATATCCTTGGGGACTAGCCTGTACACCCCAATTCAGATAACTCGAGTTGGCTAGTTAGGCACGATCTCGAGATTCCATTCCCTTCCAATGCTCTACAAGTTTAGTTGCCTAGTTAACCCTATTGTTAACTGGAATCATATGGTGTGGTCATATGGTATTCCCTTTATATGATGTACCACAGTACGACCATGCTAGATGCGAATCCACTTTGTCACTTGATAGTCCAACTTGGATTCACCCCAGCGTGATGCAACAATCAACAGATCCTATCTACATTTGGTCATTTACTAACCCTTATATCTATGCTGGAGATTAAGTCATATCACATGTAACGTATAGCATAGTTACACTGCAGTGTAAACATGTAATATAATCGTGTAGGAATATTTAGCAGTAGGAACACATAACACGTAGTTAGTATATCAGCACGGATACAAGTAGTCTGGTCATGACGCATAGATGGGTTTAATACTCTTGTGGTCCTCAAAGTCACACATATATCCCATAAAGTCTAAAGGAACATTCAAACAAAACTAGACCAATAAAGCGTGTGCAAGGTGCCGCATGCGCGTATAAGGATCAAGGCCGCATGGGGGTCAGCTATCGCATAGAATCAGTTTCCACATAGGTCAAGACCGCATAGGATCAGTTGCCGCATAGGAGGTCGGGTCGCATAGCTACTTGGGTCACATGGTCGCATCAGTTCAGACCGCATGGCCGTATACATTCAGGCCTTATGGCCGCATGAGTTCAGACCACATGGCCGCATGGTCTCATGGTCAATGACCGCAGAGGTCGCAGACATTCAGGCCGCATGGTCGCATGATTTCGGGCCGCATGCTACTTCGTCTTCTCCAGGCAGCAGTTCGGCCATGGCGAGAACTCAAAAAATCAAAAATTTATTTCCTTCATAAAAACTTCATTTTAACTCCGAATTGAGTGAACCAAAAGCCAAAACGCTCGAAATTAAGTACTCCATCCATACCAAAAACTATTTGTTTTGAAAATACTATGTTTTAGTAGATCAAAACAACCAAAAACTCAAGGGACCCATGAAACCCTAAGTTGGAAAGGTAGATCTACACAAATCCACCCATCAAAATCTAAAACTCCAAGTACTAAAAGTATTCAGAATCATAATGAGCACATAGTAAAATAATAAAATGCAAGAAAAAGCAAGAATCGAAAATTGAAAGGTTTCTCCATGTAGTGCAAGGTATACTTGTCTAATGAAGGAAATGGAGAGAATGAGGGAAAAGAGAGAAAGATGTTGGGTTTTATAATTAGGATTAAGGTTTAGACCATGGGTTCACTCATGATTAAACCAAACCAACAATTAAACCATGAGTCTAATTGAACCAAAGAATGGGTCTAGTCTCTATGACATGCAACCTAATTAACATGCAAGCAACAAATATAATAAATAGGAAAACTAACATATTCCAAATACGTATATTGGGAACGGAGAGTGACACAGACTCTTTCCCCCTTTGTGTGATATTCATTAAATAGGACATCGTCATGCCATTTCCTCCGTCTTAGAACCAGGTAAGGAAAAGACATTTGAGATCGTCAAACGACGAAATACAAATGTCCTGGAGGCTGCAGAACCAATCGAAAGCTATTCCAGACAATGCCCTGATAAAGAACTTGGTTAAGAGGGCATCGTTGATAGGTAGATGCCCCGTTACCGTCTCGAAGTAACTCATAAATTGATGGGGAGATGTCCTCCCATCAAAGTCAAGTTAACTCGAGGGGATACAGTTATCGGATCCCAAGCTCGCGTAATGAGTCTCGATTTCCCATTGAGTCTAGGCGGGCCCATAGTTCTCTCACCTCCCATATTTCTTCTAGTGCTTCATTGACTGCGAAAGGAGAAAATAATCCGGACAGGAGATAATTATCGCCAGCGGGTGGAGCGATTGCATTTGAATTACCGTTTGTCCTGGGGACCAAGCTTGCTTGACTAGAGGACCTTGCTGGTTGTGAGGCTATATTCGTCTTGATTTTGAGTATTTTATAGGTTAAGTCTTGTATTGGCGCACTCATGGTTTGCATCATGGCCTCGAGGGTTTTGAGGCAATATCGATTGTTGGGGCCCTATTGATCGCCCCTGCCTTGTATGATGTTCTCACATGTAGAGAAATGGATGGGACGTTGGACGTCGTAATTTTTGCCTTGGACTCTTTTTATGAATAGTCATCCGAGAAAGTTGGTAGTGTCGCATCCTCTTTGGACTCGGAAGGAACACTACCCCCAGCGTAGGAAGCTGCATCCTCTTGATGAGGGTAGCTACCCCATGGATCTCAACATCTGTTCCTTGGGAATTGTTGTCTTCTTGTAACGCCGGATTGTCATAGAGGTCCTGGGGATTACAACCCCCAGCTTGCGTAGCCACCTGGGGTCCTAAGGGAGAACTACCCCCTATGGCCGATACCTTCGTCCTTGAGCGGGTGCCCAGGAAAACATCTTCCACGGATTTTGCTACCTGTCCTCCTTGGATCCATCTTTTTGACTTACTTGCCGAGACCGACGGACTGGAGGTGCTGCACTCCTGACCTCCCCTCATGGAGGGGGCCTTCCGAGCAGAATAAGATGAGGCAAAGGGAAGCTCCTCTGCCTCTAGTGCTTGCACGTGTTCTCCGGGTTGCAGCCGGATGGGTGCATTTGGTTGTAGCCGCTAGAATGCCGACTACCTGTTTGTAGGTACTGTTACTTTGTTACAGTAGAAGTTGATGATAATGCTGGCACAGTGATGCCCTGGGGAGGACACTTCATATGTCGTAGTTGATTCCTTCGCTTTGCGCTTGTGATTGATTACGTTGCGCAAGTCAAGCGAGGGCTGATTCACCTTTGCACCCTTCATATGAGCTTGGGTAGACCGAGCATACGGGTTCGTAGGTATTGACTTTGCTTCGTATAAGAACTTGCCCCATGTTGCTAATGGAAGACTATTTTGACTGACCCTGTCCGATTTCCAATACAGGCTGGACGCATGGGCCGGTTTTGTACAACTTTCCACAAGGGGCACGCATTACAGTTAGCGGTGCCTGCTTATGGTCGATAGAATGAGCAATTGCTTGATCTTGGCGAGCTCGCATTGTCCTAGACTTCTTCGTCGTAGCATGTGCCTATGCGCAGTATGAAGAGTCTAAGTTTATATCTTCACCTATCTCTCAGCATGGCGTATGGAGTCAGCGCTGCATGAGAGTTGGCCACATGCGACCATGTGCCTGAGGCTGTCGCATAGTCCTTCTCATACGGCTTTTGACGTGGCCGCACAGAACGTGTCTTAGCGCTCGACCTCTTAGCATCGTAGTATTCTCCTTGACCAGAGCTCAAGAGCTGAGCACTTTTCTTGTCCGAAGAGGCTGCTGCATGAAGGACGTCAGCTCGTGGGGATTCATAATGTGCATCCCCTACGACAGGGAGAGATACGGGGAGCGCATGCTCTGTAGTTGGGTGAGACACAACAGCCTTTACAATTCATGTCTTGCCGATCTTCAGGTGATGAGCATATTTTTTGTGCGTCCCTTATGGCAGAGAGAGATACGGGAAGTGCATGCTCCACAGTTGGGTAAGGCACAACGGCCTTTCAACCCATGTCTTGCAGGTCTTCTTAGGCTTTGCCATTCTTGGAGAAGCGCCGCCCTCAGAGGGCATTTCCTCAAAGGCTTGTTGGTCGAATCGTACAACAAGCATCCTCTGGGTTGAACCTAGCTTCGACGCGTTAGACTGCGTCCCGACCTTCTCATTAGAGGAGAAGGATATCTCCAACAATGTCGCCATCTTGTTTGCCATTAAAACTGAGTTTGGGAAAACTTTCGTTTAACAACAAACAAGAAGATCACAAAAAAATTCTAGACAAAAAATCTAAGTACAATATTTTTAATCAGGGTAATGTGACGATGGAGATCGAGTATTACAACGACTCTCTTACTCCGTTAACGGTCCGATGAGTGAATGAAGGATACTCTCTTCTCCTCTCTCTCTCTCTCTTGAGCTTGTGTGCACGTACATAGCTCGCTTGTAGAGATATAGTCTCTGAAGCAGAAAAATCCAACTAGCTATTGGAACGTCTAAAGTTTCTTCATGTTGATGGGCTATAAGTTGGCTCATTCAATAGGATACAGTTGCAACTGTAGGCGCATACATTGGTAGATTGCCACGTGTACATCCTTAACAGGATGCAGTTGAGTCCAGGCTAAGCTGCCATGTGGACGTTTGTTACGATTTGCTATTGTTGAAGATCTGGGCAGTTATTATATTTTTTTGTGTGACTTGGTCAGCTTGACACGTGGCCCGCATTTAGTTGGAGTGAATCACTTCAGTCGCAAGAAAAATATTTTGTCTCAAGGAACCCTGCCACATTGGACACTTGGAGTCCGGGACGCATGGGGCCAGAGGCATATATGACACATGGAGTCCGGAACGCATGAGGCTAGAGACGCATGTGACGCATGGAGTTTGGGACATAAGAGGTCAGAGACACAAGGAATGAATGGAGTCTGGGACGGATAGGGCCAGGGACGCATGGGATGCATGGAGCCTTTCCCGTGTTGTATACGTGGCGCTGCATGCCTGTCAGGTGTCATTATTAGTCTGACGAGAGCTTCTTGTCACTTAGTGTGCTGTATTTTCTGAAGCGTTCAGAAAATCCTTTTTGTCAGGATTCTGTGTTAGACATAATCTTTGTGCCAGGCCTTTATATGGCCAATATTGGGGCGCATGGATGCTGCTTTTTCTTGGCCGCATGGTTATTATGCGGCCTGATTTCTTCTGAGTCGATCTTGAGGTGGATGGTTGTTGGACGCACGGATCTAGATTTTTCATTCTTCTACAAGGGTGGGTTTAGATTGCTGGTTGATTGGATTCAACACAGCCACTGGCTTAAGCCACTGACCAAGATCTATGACTTTGGACCAGATGGGCTCAGTTGGGTCTGAACTTAAGCTCACAATCCCAGTAGCCAGAATACTTGAGGGGGGTCTAGGGTGCATTTGGGTTTCTATTTTGGGTTAGTAGCACGACCCAGAACCAGAATAATGGAGAGCGGGGGCAGACAAAGCCACCTACATATACTCGATTATTTTAGTACCCCGAGATACGGTCACGGCTGTAAAAGACATGTGAGATTATTACTACAAGCCAACAGTCAATTCTATGTCAAGCGATCCTAGGTGTCTTAATCATAGGCAAATCAACAAGATATATTATTATCAGACATAAAATAGTAAAGCGTCCCAAACTATGTATACATGGATGATTATGAAGCTAGTTATACAAAATGAAAAACTAGCAAAGTATAAGTCATACATGATCAGCACTAGCTGCAGTACCCCGTTCCCCCTTTTCGGGGAATACGGCTAAGAAATAATTGGTTTCATTCGATTAGGACAGATTGAATCAAGATTATTTTCTCGTTATGGATTGGTTTCTTTGGAATCAAGTTGCCACATTCAGCGGATCGTGCGTCAAGGAAGGACTCGGCGGCATAGTTGCAAGAGGCCTTTTCGTTGTGCTGGTTTCTTTGCTCGTTTTCGATGTCGCTTGGTTGCTTTCTCGTTGGTTTTGTGAATTGTATTTTCTTGAATGGTTTCGATGGATTTTGTTGTCTTCGTTCTTTGAACTTGGCTTTTCGTATCAAAATATGGGAGACCAAGGAAAGAAGATTTTATTTATGTGTTTATGCGTGCAGGTGATCGTGTAGGTATTTGAACAAAAATTAAGGAAGAAGAGGTTTATACGAAACCTTTCTTTTTTTGGCTTACAAATAAGAAAAAAAGTACAATTAATCCTATATAAGGATGTTAAGTACAATAAAATGATTCTGGAGAAGTATTGCTATAGGAGTCTGATCTACGGTCGATCACTTTATCCCTTGGACCACACGATGATGAAGAAGTGTTATAGAAGAAGAAGAAGAAGAAGCTTCAAAGGTTGCAAGTGGGATTGAATTCTCGTTGTCAAAGTTGTCAACCAATACTCTCTGTCTTTGCTCTCTCTCTCTCTGATCTCTCCTTGTGCTTCTGTCTCGTCTCTGATCGATGCCTCTTCCCTGTGATCGGGGGTCTCTATTTATAGAGATCAGTCAAATAACTGTCCAGTTGGCGTAAAAGGCCAAACTGTGAAGAAAGTTGCATCTTTTACGCTGCGGTTATAATAACTGCTACCCACGTTCAAATAATCTTCTGAATCTGCGTATGACACATGTCCTATTATGAGGTAACAGGTATAACTGCTTTTCGAAGATCATGGCATACAATCCACGTAGGTAACTGCCCCTGTGTAAAGATGGTTGGCGTAAAAGCCAAATAACTGTCTTATTGGCGTAAAAGCCAAATAGCTGTCTTGTTGGCATAAAAGCCAAATAGTTGTCTTGTTGGCGTAAAAGCCAAATAGCTGTCTTGTTGGCGTAAAAGCCAAATAGCTGTCTTGTTGGCATAAAAGTCAAATAGCTGTCTTGTTGGCGTAAAAGCCAAATAACTTTCTTGTTGGCATAAAAGCCAAATAACTGTCTTGTTGGCGTAAAAGCCAAATAGCTGTCTTGTTGGCTGTAGAAGCATGAAAAATAAGCTGGGGAATCATACGCATAAAACCCTCGATATACAGGAAGCCCGTATAAAACAGAGCTCCAGCGCTGGGTGGCGTGAAACATAACTTCAGAGCCATTGGTGTATAGTAGAGCTTCAACGCTAGTTCAGCGTAAAACATAGCTTCGGAACAACCCGCGTAATGCAGTATTTCTATACTGCTTCGGCGTAAAAAGGTTGCTACATCGCCACTTTGGCGTAAAAACCCATCTGCTTTTAATGCTGCGGGAAGTTGTACGAGAAACACTTCGTATTCCTCAAATGAACCTGTCAGTGGAAGCAGTGAACCTGACTCTTGCAAAGAGTACTGCACGGTGATCGAGAGGACGACTATAATGATGACTCAGCACAGAACTCCAGACTATTGTCTAGTGACGCAACCCTTGATATAAGACGTCGTTTATGCATTCAAGGAATACGCTGCCTATTCTACACAGGCAGATATGAGCTTTACGCTCAGGGTGAGACGAAACCAACAGCCACGTCAAAAGCTGTTCTTCGTACAGAACTCGAGGCACGTCTCTACAATTAATACGCGAGATGGGGGCAGATCTCTGCATTTAATGCATGAGATTTGGTTCTAATTTTAACGACTGGGTGAGCTATAATTAGGGCTAATATGTTCACATTACCATCCCCGCACATTACGCCAACCAGGCTATTTTCAGCTATAGGAGCACGCCGACCTGGCTATTTTTTAAACTATAGGAGTACGCCGTATGCTATCTCCTCGAAATATGCCAACTCAGGCTATATTTGCAAAGGTGCGTGATAAGGCTATCTGGCCCAGAATACACTTAAAACCTCAGTCAAAGAAGGATAACTGGCTATCTTTACGCTGGTTACCTATTCATGCAGCATCAAGCATTACGCAGAATTTGGCTTCTATGCCAACATGGCAGAATTTGGCTTCTACGCCAACATGACAGATACTGGGCTTCTACGCCAACATGACATCTGTTTTGGCTTCTATGCCAACTTGACAACTATTCGGCTTCTACGCCTACTTGGCTTTTACGCCATCAGAACAGCTATTTGGCTTTTACGCCAACGAGACAGTTATTTGGCTTTTATGCCAACCATCTCTACGCGAGGGGCAGTTATCTACGTGGCTTGCATACCATGATCTTCGATGAGCGATTATACACATTACCTCATAATGGGACACGTGTCACACGCTAATTCAAGAGATCATTCATACGTGGGTAGCAGTTATTATAACCACCGCGTAAAAAGGTGCAGCTCTCTCCGCTGTTCGATTTCTACGCCGACTGTAGCTGAACTCTATAAATAGAGACTTTTGGTCACGGAGGTCCAGGGTCGAGACACAGCGGGCGAAAGGGAGGAGAACAACAGAGGTCAAGGTCAAGAGAGCACATATAGAGAGCTTTGGCAACGAGAGTTCAATCCCTCCTGCAGTCTTTGAAGCTTCTTTTTCGTCTTCTACAGCACTTCTTCATCATCGTGTGGTCCAAGGGACAAAGTGATCGACCGCAAATCAGACTCCTATAGCAATATTTCCCCAGAATCAAATTTTTATACTTAACATCCTCGTATAGGATTAATTATACTTCTTTTTCTTGTTTGTAAACCAAATAAAGGGTTTCGTATAAACCTAGTTTCAATTTCTTTCGTTTATTATCAAACACAAGATGGTGACTCTGCTGGGGACTACTTTCTCATCTCACGAGAAAGCCATTGCTTAACACGATACTGTATTCGTAGGATCAACGAAGAAGACCTTCGTCGTCCAATTCGATCAATCGGCCTACGAAGACATGCTTCGAGCAGGAGGTAGCTCTCATTCCCTCTCTGTCCAAGACAACAAAAAATTGCGTAAAGTATGGATGCCCCGGACATCCTCTACCCTTCCTGCGGGCTCTTTCTCTCTCCGACCAACAAGGTTGTAGCTTCACAACCTGTGCACCCCGTGCGTAAAATTTTGGCTCCCGTCTGTGACGTGGCAGACAAAGCTTCTGGCAATGCCTCAGTGCCAATCCAGAAGTCTACTCTGCGCCTTGCACATAAAACTCTGTCTCCCGTCTATGACGTGGCAGACAAAGATTCTGGTATTGCCTTAGTGCCAATCCAGAAGTCTACTCTGCGCCCCGTGCGTAAAACTTGGTCTCTCGTCTGTGACGTGGCAGACAAAATTTTTGACAAGGCCTCAGAGCCAATTCTGAAACTCCAAAAGTGCCCCACGCGTAAAAATACATCTCCCCTCTACAATGAGGCAGATGGTCCTTGCAATCGCCGCAAGGGAAAACAAGTGGCGGATTTCCCGACCTCTCGGCTTTTACGCCATCAAGAGAAGAATCTGTCCGCCCTTCAGATTATGCGGAATGCTGACGGCCAATTGAGGACTTCCTCAGTTTTACGCCAACCTGTGCAAAGTTCCCGATTACGCCAGGACAAGCCCCTCAGCGTAAAGAAGACCCGGTTCACGGGAACATACGCTCCTCATGGATCATGTGCTACTCACATGGCTGAACTGCTCTACTCATATGGCAGAGAAAGTATTCTAGTTCCTAATCTCCTCAGGCCTAATGGTGTAAAAAGGCAGAATAAGCCTTCCTCTTCTACTAATATTACTGATTTGCGTGATTTTCTGATCCAGAAACGCAAAGACAGGGGTCAAAATTAAGATTTGGCGTCCCTAACTTCCAAGCGTGGGGAGATCCTATGGGAAGAAGAGTCAACATCTAATGTCCTTATGACATATGGGCCACATGAAGAGTCTATTTTTATTTTTTCCACCTACTCGCGACGATCAGCATCAAATAATCTTCGGTCGAATGCGGAACAGACCGATTGTATAAGAAGACTCTCACGAGTCCGATGGTGGAAAAATGCAAATCTACAGATATATCCCACAGGCTTTAAAGATTATACAAAGCATGGGTTACGATTTGAAGTTGAAACAAGGCCTCAACTATGGAAAAGGCAAACGAACATCGTTGCATGGTAATCCTTACTGCCAATAAACTCATTTTGGGTTGGGGTATACTGCATCTCTTGCAAACTCCAAACATCCAGGGTCTGATCCGATAATACTAGAGGTAGGTCCTTCTAAATTAACTTCTGTGGACAAACGCCACGACATGTCTGGGGTAGTCTATCTCGACAAAATAGGACAGTATCCAAAGCTGGGGGTAGAAATCCCTCTGAGTCCGAATATGATACAACGATGACCATCTTCCCGAAAGACCGTAAAACTCAGGCATCGGGAGCCCGAAGGCCAAAAGGGATTTTCTCCTTCAATGAAGATGATATTATTGAAATCTTCAATATATTGATGAAGGAAAACAAAGTTTGGCTACCCAACATCAAATATCCTGAAAAGGCCGGCAAAGTCGATGACCCAGATTATTGTCACTTTCATCGGTACATTCATCACCCCACAAGGGCGTGTTATGTACTGAAAAGGAGAATCCAGGAGTTAAATGACGCCAAAATCGTCACTTTGCATTTATAAATGAGGGGGCAATCACGGCAAATTGATTTCACTCTAACGTAACAATTTGCTCCCTCAAGAAAATACCGGATGATGAGTACCTAAAGTTTCCCCAGCGGATTCTTTAGATCTATCCCCACTGAGAAAAATCATTCCACAGTAAATTTTTTTTATATAGACCCTAGTTCACGTCCATATTACCTCTGAACTGCTGTCATAATGATTCTCTCATGCCGAGTTTGTCATGTTCATATTACCTCTGAACAAACCTTCCTGGTGTGGCTATTTATCATGTTCATATTATCTCTGATATCGGTTGTCATCTCAACTTAACATCCGTACTTAACTCTAAGTGGGCCAGTGGTGTTGAGTCCATAAAAACTGTCATGTCCATTTTATCTCTGAGCAGATATATACCTCCATCCCCAATGGAGTCACAACTCAAAAGTATGGCATGTTCATATTACCTCTGAACAAACTTTCCAAGTTTTTGGCTATCGATTTTCATGTCCGTATTACCTATGATATCGGTTGTCGTCTCAACTTAGCACCCGTACTTAACTCTAAGTACGCCAGAGGTGTTGAGTCCACAAAAACTGCCATGTCCATAATACCTCTGAGTAGATATATACCTCCACCCCTAATGGAGTCACAACTCAAAAGTATGTCATATTCATATTACCTCTGAACAAACTTTTTGAGTTTTTGGCTATCGATTATCATGTCCATATTACCTTTGATATCGGTTGTCGTCTCAACTTATCACCCGTACTTAACTCTAAGTACACCAGTGGTGTTGAGTCCACAAAAACTGCCATGTCCATATTACCTCTAAGCAGATATATACCTCTATCCCCAATGGAGTCACAACTCAAAAGTATGTCATGTTCATATTACCTCTGAAAAACTTTCTGACTTTTTGGCTATCGATTATCATGTCCATATTACGTCTGATATCGGTTGTCGTCTCAACTTAGCACCCGTACTTAACTCTAAGTACGCTAGTGGTGTTAAGTCCACAAAAACTACCATGTCCATATTACCTCTGACCAGATATATACCTCCATCCCCAATGGAGTCACAACTCAAAAGTATGTCTTGTTCATATTACCTCTGAATTTTTTTTTCGAGTTTTTGGCTATCGATTATCATGTCCATATTACCTCTGATATCGGTTGTCGTCTCAACTTAGCACCCGTACTTAACTCTAAGTACGCTAGTGGTGTTGAGTCCATAAAAACTGCCATGTCCATATTACCTCTGGCAGGGCTTGTCTTAAGCTTATTACTTGTACTCTTGTGCGCAAGAAGTAATAGGTCCAACAAAAACTGCCATGTCCATATTATCTCTGAGTAGATATATACCTCCATCCCCAATGGAGTCACAACTCAAAAGTATGTCATGTTTATATTATCTCTGAACAAACTTTCTGAGTTTTTGGCTATCGATTATCATGTCCATATTACCTCTGATATCAGTTTTTGTCTCAACTTAGCACCCGTACTTAACTCTAAGTACGCCAGTGGTGTTGAGTCCACAAAAACTGCCATGTCCATATTACCTCAGGCAGGGCTTGTCTTAAGCTTATTACTTGTACTCTTGTGCGCAAGAAGTAATAGGTCCAACAAAAATGAATGGTTCATGTCCATATTACCTCTGAAATGTCCTCATTTTCCCCAGTAAAGAAAGAGTGAGTCTCTGCTCATTCCCACAGAGTCATATTTTACAAGCATCTTGTCTCAAACCTATTACTTGCACAAACGTGCGCAAAAAATAGTGGGTCCATTAAAATTCCCCATCAGGATGTCTTTACTAGCCAGGGGCTTGTTTCGAACTTATTATTTGCACTCAAACGTGCGCAATAAATAATAGGTCCACCAAAGTTCCCCCGGTAGGATTTCCTCAACAAATACGGTATTGTACTACGTCCATATTACCTCTAGTACAATATCCGAAGTTCGTACAAACAATCATAAAGAAATGGGTGGACCCTTATATGATTTCAAATGGCGCTTGCATCTTAGCCAAGCCTAATGAAAATTGGTAATGGCTCCTATCAACGACAAATTCCTGAAGAAGTACTACGCTTAATCTCCCTCGTTTAAATGGAGTGTGGTGAAGATCTTATTCTGACGATACCACATACAAAGGTTAGCTAGATCATATTCTATCAGGTTCATGTGACCTCCGAATAGATATCCTTAATTAATTTGTAAGCCTATCATGTTCATATTACCTCTGATAGTGTTTAGTATACAAATTTGGTTGGATTATATTCTTTTAGGTTCATGTTAACTCTGAATAGATTTACATTCAGCAAAACCTTACCGAAAGTATGTCATATTCATGATACCTCTGATATCACTTTCACCCTAGTCTATCATTTATATTCAAAAATGATGGGTCCACAAAGTCAGATAAAGCCTCTTTATTATCTCTGGGAAGAGCAAATTATATTGAAAAGAAAAAAAGTACATCATTGGGGAGGAGCAGTCAAGTTGCGAATCTGTTGCGCTAAAGCAGCCATCTTCTTATTCCTGGAGTCCAAGATGTTAGCGCGAGCCCATTCCAGTCGTGCCTCATCATCACTCAGGAGGGATAGTTCGGACCGAGCATGTATATAATCGGCACGAATGACACCCATATATGCCAAGTTCCGCTGAGCTGTATCCATTCGGCCCTTCAACTTATCTCGAGCTGCCAATGACTGGAGAGCCTACTCCTTTGCCTGAGCAAGTTTAGCTTCCAATTTATGGACCCTTGCTTCATTTCCCTCATGTTCGGCCTCGCGCTGGGTTAGCTGAGAAATAACCTCCTCCAAGACGGTCCGCTCTTTATCCATCTCCTGCTGTTGTGCCTGGATGGATTTGTCAAAGAATTCCATCTGCTCAGCAAGCTTCGCAGTCAAGGAGTCGTACTCGGCCTAAATCATATCATCGACGTTTCCTCGAGATAGTTGCAAATATTCGTTAATGGGTTGTTCTAAACCATTAACTATTTTCTCCAGCGCATCAGCTCTCCCAGTGTCGTTGAAATTTTTGAGCGGCGCTATCGCAAGCTGGGAGGACGTCAACAGATTATCAAAGCTCATATTCTTCTCCAGCACCATGGAAATTTACTCCTTCAAACTAAGGTAGAATAGGCTGGTATATTGTTCAATCAGCATATCAAAGACCGGATCTATGCTAGGAGTGGCTGCGATACCGGGAAATCTCCTTCCAGGAATAACCGCGGAGGATGTTGCCATGGCCGTTGCCTCTACAGATGGCGCTACAAAAGAATGAACACCAGCAATGATTAAAGTTGCTGGCGTACTCAACGAAGGAAGCGCAGTCATGATGATGGGCTCATCCTTCTCTGAAGATATCTGGACTGTTGTTGGCGAGACGACACTCGATAACATTGTAGACGAAGGATCAGCAGCTTCAAACCATGCCTCTTCAATATCAAATGCCGTCGTTTCATTGGCAGTATCTGCAATAAAGTCAAAGGTTGCATTAACTCTGCCCTCCCCTGAGATATCTTCACCTGAAGAAGACAAGAGAAAGTTAATATCAATTTGATGTTAATTTTCCTAAAAGAGGCGTAAAGGCAATATTTACCCATGGCCGATGGGATATATATCGCGTTCGTAGCCTAAATAGCTAAATCATCTCTTAATGATGCTAGACAAACTGTCATACCTGGAGAAGAGGGTGCACCAACTGACACTGGCGGGTAGTCTTCCCAGTCTTCACCAAGATCCACTCGAGGCTCATCGGGTAGAATCTCGCTGGAAATACTTATAGACGAAGTAGGGGTTACTCCCATTATTGGTCTGGATAAAGGTATATGGAATCTTACTATGCTCGGCCTCGAAGGCGATCTCATAGCACTACTAGAAGCAGTAGTAGCAGCGATCTCGAGCAAAGAATCTCCGACACTGCCAGCCGAAACTATGGAGGTTCTCTCTCTAAAAGGCGAAGGACCTCTAATCAAAGAATCATCCCCAACAGGGGAAACGACAGGCTCGCTCCTAGAAGCCCCCCTGGTGGAAGCCCTTTTTGGACCTCTGGCAATCTTCTTCTTGCGAGGGAAAGGCTCTTTCGGAGTGGAAGCCTTCCGTTTCTGGGGGATAACGAGAGGCTCAGCTGGCGGAGTTATTATGCCTCTCTGTATTGTCGTCAAGAACTCGTCTGCCCCGGCGGTGTCTTCATTCTCATCCGAGGAAACAGACGGAATCTCCTCCCTTCCAGTAGACCTATGGGAGGGAATCCTAAAACTTCCATGCACATCAAAATCACGATAGAAGGTATTGATGGACGCATAGAACTGAGCGTACGAGTGCAGAATGTGCAACTCCATAGAGGGAGAATTCGCGGGCACAGCAAAAGTTGTACCAGTACAGCCCGTAATGAAGTACCACCATCCTCTGGCTCCATCAATAAGTCCACCTTTGGACTTGAAGATGGTAATGACATTCCCCACATGCAACTGGTCGTACCCAAACTGCCTGGCGAACCGACTGGGCAAATAAGGCTCCAGGTAGCAGTGGTCATCACTTTTGTACAGCAAATGGGAAGGTCTAATACTGACCAACCAGTAGAAGGCTTCAGGAGAAAGAATGGTCCTCCCATGGCCCTCATCTTTAAGTTTCTTCCCCTGTTGATTGATATGTACAGGGGGGACGAAGCAGAAGAGTTTTCAGCTGTGGACAACATTTAACACCCGCCGGCAATCTATGACGGTCGCCACGTTCCAAGAGAAATTCTTGTAATTCAACAGGAAGTTATTTCCTGAACCGCTGGCAGGACCGGGAGACATCACCTTGGTGTTGTGAAGAATTAACCATCCTATCAAGTATAGGAATGGTAATTCCACTCGGGGAAAGCTTTCACGCTGCGTATCATCAGCTAACAGCCCATCAGTAAGGGCCCTCAGGCCTGCTTGTATTCTACATACCATAGCAGGAAGCAGGCCCAGTCTTGCTCCGAACACCAAATGTACTGCAGGCCATAAGGTGTTGCGATAGATATGATCTGCAGACGCGATGCCAGGCACTACCCAGCGGCAAAGCCAGACGGAGAGGAAGCCAGCCAATTGAGCTTCCTTTGACAGAGGCTAACAACAATGCCTCATACAACTGAAGGCTTTTGTGCCTGCAGGATAACCCTCTATCTCCTCATCAAAAATATGATCTGGAGCCCCTGCATCTTCAATAAGGTCATCTTCCGTGTCAGCATTGAGCATGCTCAGGAGGTTTAAGGGCCTATCTCGGCTATCTACCACCTTGTCCGTCTTAATATTTCTGGCCTGGTGGAAGAAGTGATAGGTTGCCCACTTGTTAATGTAAGCCAAATCAGAGGGCTCCTTGTAGAAAGTGGTGCAGGTAAGATAGTGGCACATCAACTCCTGGTATACTGCTATTGCCCGAGGGTTTGTATCCCTCAATTTCCTGTTTGTAGGGACGTACTCTTCATAAGGAGCATCCCCCATTGGCAGCCTTGAAATCTCTGCCATCTCATGAAGGGCTAAGCCCAACTCACCCAGAGGAGTGACAAAAGTCCCAGTGAGCGAGTTGTATCGCTCCATTAAGGCTAAAAATAAGTTAGGGTTCATAGGCAGCCCAACACTTGTGGCGCTCACAACCGCGAACAAGCCAATACTTTCCAGCTCCGTTTGGAAGTGATTTAGGGCCCAGGCAGTCAAACTGGCCCATCGAAGATTCCCTGGGCTAAGCCATCCACTGGTCCGAGGGTTGACCCTGGGGTACATTCCTTCCTGCCCCATAAAGTCATTGCAGAAAGTCGATATCTGAACCGGCTGGATCAGCGACGTATCCTCGCTCGGGACACTACCATGCAGTAATCCTCTAAAGGGCATAACAGGGCCCGAAGAACGGCTCATATAGGCCCCCCGGTCGTATTCCTTGTTATATAAAATCTTCCCCGGTCGGCCGTGAAGATCTGGAGTTAGAATCTACATCATCTTCCTAGGATGTGTGGCGTGGAAGAACGCAGAAATAGGGTAATCCCTGGGCATCTTGGGCAGATACATCACAGTGCCCTCAGCAGTAAACACCCAATCCTCTTTCTTGGGCTTGGTCTGGGATTGTTTGTCGATAACATCCCCGAACAAGAAGCCTGGCTTCTTATACTCCCTTCCGTCTATGTATGTCAGGGGCTCCCCACTGAGCATACTCAGCAACATACGTTCTCCCTGAGACGAGATAAGGGTTCCCCTTTCTTCAGGATAATTGGCTCCAGAGATAGGGAATATCACATGGGACAAGTCCTCCAAATAGTTTGAGCTCAACATCCCAGCAGCAGAGCCCATAACCTCAGCCAAAGGAGAAATCTGCAAGTCCACAACAAAAATACAAAAAAATTAGTCAGTTTCTACACTAGACGATACACTCTTGCAGTTTATGCCAAAGATGATTAGTCTGAACTTTTAAGCCAAGACTGCAAAAATTTGAGTCTTACGCTGGAACTCATTTCCAAGGCATAAAATTCAAGGTTGGTAGTAGACACCAAAATCAAACAGTTTGAGATTTTACGCCAGATTGACAAAATTTGAATTCGTTACGCCGGAATTCATATCCAGTGCGTAAAATTCAAAGTTTGCAGCTCTACTCCAAAATTTTGACATTCTGAGTTTTTACGCCAGACTGCAAAAATATAGAGTTTTTATGCCGACACATTAGGAATGTGCGCGTAATAATAAAATATCTTCGTACATTATCTTTCTCGAAGAGGCTTTCAGTACGAAAGATGACCTTGCGCGTGCACGTGCAACGTGTGCGAAGGATTTTGTTTTCTCCCAAAGTCTCTACCTATAATATCCCGAGCACAGCTTAACGGCGGAGCACTGCATTCCGATCGAGGTTCGGTCAGCCTAATGGGAGTTGCTCGTGCTTGAGCAGTGGAGCGAGAAGAGGAAGCGACCCTCTTTCCCTTAGCAGTGGAAGCCTGTTTAGGTGCCATGGCGATTCTGAGTTCTCAAGAAAGAGACGAAGAAGAAGGGTTCTTAAAAACCAAGGGATTTGTGAAGGCAGATAAAAGTTCTCTCTCAGGAATTTGGACTATTTATAGAGTTTGGATAACTCTTCGAAGTCCTAACCAAATCCGATATTTAATATTCGGTTATGATTTGGGACCACTACAGCCTATCATTTAGGAAAGACGGACAGTTAGTGAATCCAAATTTTACGCGCAGAGTAGATCTATGATTTTACGCTAAGGAGCTTTTACGCTCGAGAGGCTACAAATCTACGGTTTTTTACGCTCAGAGGCTATAAATCTACGTTTTACGTCCAGATGCTTTCACACGCACGAGCTTTTATGCTCAAGAGGCTACAAACCTACGATTTCACGCTCAGTGGCTACAAATCTATGATTTTACGTTCGGAAGCTTTTTACGCTCAGAGGCTACAAATCTACGATTCTACGCTCGAAAGCTACAGACGGCTAATTACAAGGGTTTACGCAGAAGATACTCCTTTTTGGCTATAAAATATTCTAAGTACCTGAAATATACAGAGTTCAGCATTGAAGACGACTCTTCTTCTTGGGTCATTTGGAAGTTCATCCAAAGTCCAGTCAGAATACTTTACAAAAAGTTCAAGTATGACTTGGTCGACTGAAATTTCTCGCCTTTTCTAAGGGGTTTTTTGGGAAAACTATTCGTGAAGATGATGATCTGAACAAGAATTCTTCACATCAGAGAAGTGACAGTTCAGAACTCTACGCAACTCCTCGTCCAAAATAGCATGACAGTTTGGATCTTCAACATAAATGCTAAGGAGTTTTTCTACGCGTCTTCTGCTACGCGTAAAAGATGGGACGAGATCAGATACTCTTTTATCAGAGTCGGCGTAAAATTATTCAGACGTGCCGAAGTTGCACACTATTCAGACTTCCTCACGGCAAATATGGGAAATCATCAGATGCGTAAAAGAAGACAAATTTATTAATCATGATTACATATGATGGAAATTCTTTTTCTACAAAGGGTTTCTCATTTTCATTTAAGATCACACCAAGAATCTGTTTTGCCAGGTTCTCATATTTGTGTAGATCTTTTTCGTCTTCTACAGCAGTTAATCGGCTTACGCGACCGATTAACAAGAAAATGATTAATGGCGGGAGGATACAAAATTGGGCATGTATCAATTTCGCAAGCCCACCTTCCATATGCCATGGCGGGCATGCCCTAGAAATTGTGTTGGGTGTTCAGACCCAACTCAATATTGGAAGACAGGGCCAAGCTGTTTGCTTTCGTCCAACGCCATAATGGAAGAAAATACAGCTTGCAAGCTGTGTGGCCAAATGAGACCATTCCTCTCTCCTGGACGAATCGTCATATGAAATTGTTGATTATCCCGAGCAAAGGAAGCAATGATATCCTTCCATGATCCATCGTTGCAGAGGATATTTGCTCGAAGATGCCTCTTTTTACGGCTCCTTACATGATGGAATAACATGATCTTCTTCTTCCTCAAGTCAACCCGATGAAGCTCGGCAACCATCTCTCTCTTTAGGGTAAAGAAAGTGTAGGAAAAACTGGTTAACCCATTCGCCTTCATATAGGCAGAGGAGAACACACCGAATCCTAACAAACTCCTAAAAATTTGTTGAGAAATCAACCTCGCGGAACGAGTCAAACTTGACCATTTCATGCTTCATTCAAAGTGTTTCAAATTACGAGGAATTTGAAAACTTTGAAGGGGGTCTTGTAGAAGCATGAAAAATACGCTGGGGAATCATACGCGTAAAACCCTCAACATACAGAAAGCCCGCATAAAATAGAGCTCCAGCGCTGGATGGCGTGAAACATAACTTTAGAGCCATTGGCGTAAAGCAGAGCTTCAATGCTAGTTCAGCATAAAACATAGTTCCGAAACAACCAGCGTAATGCAGTATTCCTTGAATGAACCTGTCTACTTTTAATGCAGCGGGAAGTTATACGAGAAACGCTTCGTATTCCTTGAATGAACCTGTCAGTGGAAGCAGTGAACCTGACTCCTGACAAAGAGTACTGTACGGTGATCGAGAGAACGGCTGTAATGATGACTCTGCACAGAACTCCATTCTGTCATCTAGTGACGCAACCCTTGATATAAGACGTCGTTTACACATTCAAAGAATACGCTGCCTATTCTACAAAGGCAGATATGAGCTTTACGCTCAGGGTGAGACGAAACCAACAGCCACGTCAAAAGCTGTTCTTCGTACAAAACTCGAGACACGTCTCTGCAATTAATGCGCGAGATGGGGGTAGATCTCTATATTTAATGCATGATATTTGATTATACTTTTAACGACTAGGTGAGCTATAATTAGGGCTAATATGTCCATATCACCATCCCCGCATATTACGCCTACCAGGCTATTTTCAGCTATAGGAGCACGCTGTACTCTATCTCCTTGAAATACGCCGACCTAGCTATTTTTCAAACTATAGGAGTACGCCGTATGCTATCTCCTCGAAATATGCCAACTCAGGCTATATTTGCAAAGGTGCGTGATAAGGCTATCTGGCCCAGAATATGCTCAAAACCTCAGTCAAAGAAGGATAACTGGCTATCTTTACGCTGGTTACCTATTCATGCAGCATCAAGCTTTACGCAGAATTTGGCTTCTACGCCAATATGACAGATACTGGGCTTCTACGCCAACATGACATCTGTTTTGGCTTCTACGCCAACTTGACAACTATTCAGCTTCTACGCCTACTTGGCTTTTACGCCATCAGAACAGCTATTTGGCTTTTATGCCAACGAGACAGTTATTTTGCTTTTACGCTAACCATCTCTACGCGAGGGGTAGTTATCTACGTGGTTTACATGCCGTGATCTTCGATGAGCGATTATACGCATTACCTCATAATGGGACACGCGTCACATGCCAATTCAAGAGATTATTTATACGTGGGTAGTAGTTATTATAACCGTCACGTAAAAAGGTACAGCTCTCTCTGTTGTTCGGTTTCTACGCCGACTGTAGCTGAACTCTATAAATAGAGACTTCCGGTCATGGAGGTCCAGGGTCAAGACAAAGCGGGCGAAAGGGAGGAGAACAACAGAGGTCAAGGTCAAGAGAGCATATATAGAGAGCTTTGGCAACGAGAGTTCAATCCCTACTGCAGTCTTTGAAGCTTCTTTTTTGCCTTCTACAGCACTTCTTCGTCATCGTGTGGTCCAAGGGACAAAGTGATCGACCACAGATCAGACTCCTATAGCAATATTTCTCCAAAATCAAATTTTTGTACTTAACATCCTCGTATAGGATTAATTGTACTTATTTTTCTTGTTTGTAAACCAAAGAAAGGGTTTCGTATAAACCTAGTTACAATTTCTTTCGTTTATTATCAAACATTGGCGTAAAAGCCAAATAGCTGTCTTGTTGGCGTAAAAGGCCAAACTCTGCGTAAAACTTGATAATTCATGAATAATAGATAACCAGCATAAAATATCTAATTATCCATCACGATTGAGGTTTTGAGCGTATTCTGGGCTAAGTAGCCTTATCACATACCTTTGCAAATATAGCCGAGTTGGCGTATTTCGAGGAGATGCCATACGGCGTACTCCTATAGTTAAAAATAGCCTGGTTGGCATAAAATACAAGGATGGTGATGTGAGCGTATTAGTCACAGTTTTAGCTTTTCCAGTCCTTAAAAATAGAACCAAATCTCGTGCATTAAATGCAGAGATATGCCTCCATCTCGTGCATTAAATGCAGAGATATGCCTCGAGCTCTGTATGAGAAATAGCTTTTGACGTGGCATCTGATTTTGTCTTTATCTTGAGCGTAAAACTCATTTCTGCCCATGTAGAATAGGACGCATATTCTTTGAATGCGTAAAATAACTTGTATCAAGAATATGTTACTAAACGACAACCTGGGTCTCTGTATAAAATCATCATCACAGTCGTCCTCTCGATCATCGTGTAGTACTTTTGTCAGGTGCCAAGTTCACTGATTTGTCTGACAAATTTATCGGAGGAATACGAAGAGTTTCTCGTACAACTTTACGCTGCATTAAAAATAAACGTATCTTAAACTTTACGCAGGAAGGTATAGCAACCTTTTACGCCAAAACAGCCTTGAAGTACTGCTTTACGCGGACAGCTTTGAAGCTCTACTTTACGCCACTACCAGAAAAAGTCAAATTAGCGACGTCTAAAAACGTCGCTAAATAACCAAAAATTGTCGCTAATTAGGTTTAGCGACGTAATTAGTGACGTTTTAAAGCAGTCGGAAAACACCAAGTCGCTAAAACAAAAAACGTCGCTAAACGTCGCTATGCCGACATTTTTTAGCGACTTTAATGTGTCGCTAAATTTAGCGACGTTTTGCGACGCCAAGTCACTAAATAGCGACGTTTAGAAAAGTCGCTAAACGTCGCTGATTAGCAACGTCTATCGCGACGTTACACCGACGTCTTTAATGACCTGACTATACTGCCATGTCAGCAATTGGTGACGTTTAGCGACGTCATTAGCGACGTCCTTAGCGACATTTTACAGCATCGCTAATTAGCGACGTAACTTAACGTCGCTAAACGTCGCTAAACGTCGCTAATAACGTCGCTAATTTTTAAAATAAAAATAAAAAAATAGTGTCCAGAAGCAAACATTGGTGATTCTCTGCAGTTTTACATCATCTTCATCATACACACCAACATGATTCAATCTAGTTAACTATATAATCCAATTAAATTAAAGACCACAAGAAGTATCAATCTAATTAAATATGGATAACTATATAATCCAATTAAATAAACTAAAAAATTAAAGACCACAAGAAGCATCATACATCATGTCTATTGTTGAAGTATCAATAATTCATAAATAATAATAAAAATAACTATACTACTATGGATCTGTAGGAGGCTGACCACCAGCGCGCTTGAAGGATAAGAACTCCTCAAACTCATCCCGTGGAATCGACACCGATGTCGATGGAGAAGGCAGTGACGTCGGTGGAGGCCGTGCCCGCTCCAAGTCTGCGAGTCGCTGGTTGTAAGAATCCAGGGTAGATAACAGCCTCGTACTGCTATCACCCATTGAATCCTGCATCCTCATCAGCTTCTCGCCCATCGATAGTTGTGACGCCTGCAGCTCCATGATATTGCGATCATTGGAGGCTCTAATATCATTTGTCAATTCCCGTAGCTCCGTCATGCTGCGGTCGAGCATATCCAATCGTGCGATGAGCATCGGATAGTCCGCCTGCAGCTGGGACCGGGACTGGTCCTCCATACTTCGCAGCAAGTCGTCACGGAGAGACACAATCTGACGGTCAACGGTCTCCTGGACGGCCTCCTGGACTCTGGCCGGCGACTGCGAGGGCTGCGACTGCGAGGGGTGTGTGGAATACGCAGCTGTCGGGGAGGCCCTAGATGACTGCGTCGCAACCAGGGCGCCATAGGAGCCCGTACTGTAGTACGTACCCCTCTGGAGACCACCAGCTGCGGTCACCCACAGGTCGTCCGCCGACGGAGATGGACCGGGCTGCGATGAAGCACCAGCCTCTCCAGGTGTAGGTGCACTAGCAGTCGTCCGCTCACGAAGCCTAAGATACTCGGCCTAGAAAAGGTTTAGAAACTCAATAATTGCCTAAGTTATATTAAAATAAACACAAAGTAAAGTAATACTTACATAGGTCTGTGAGGCCCTCTCATCAATGAGATTTTCGTCCTTGCGATGGGTGGCCAAGAAGACGGTCATCATGTTTGCATCTTCACCCCTCTGTACCTATTAAAAATATATTTTTTATTACTAAACTTAAATATTTTTTCCATGTACCATTTTATGGTACTTATATTAAAATAATATATTTTAAAAGAAAAAATATACCAAATGACGGAAATGTTCCGTCATCGGAATCGAGCCACCACACCACTTGGCAGCATTCTGCCTAGCCGCCTTGGCCTTCTTAGACCTTTCCTTGTAGGTCGAATCGTCGAATCTAGCCCTCATCGCAGTCCACTGCTCAGGCGTGATCCAACCTTGGATCGGTTTTCCAGCACGATCACGAGCCTTCTGGTCATCCAGAGCATCTCGGATAAGCTTGGCGGCAACGGTAGAAAAGAGCCGCTCGATCAACTCGGCCCGGTACGGAGGATAAAAATACGTTTGCTACAATAAATAATTTATTAAGTTAGCATCACGAATATGCATAAATTAGAGGATTTATTTAATATACTTTTACCTGGAAGTGCGCAAACCAGAACGCCTTCCTCTCCTCCGGAGCCTCAGAGTAGTTGATCCAAGGGCCACCGTAGTTGTTCCTCAGAAATTGGTCCAGGCGTCTCTGAACCGACGATGGACGATATCTATACAGAGATAATAATTTAGATTACTGAAAAAGTCAATATACGATGAATAAAGAGAAACACAAATATATACTAAACCATCTAATTGACTTACTTTGTACCGTCGGCCCAAATCTCTGTCCTCGTCTCCTCCGGTGGTGGGCATGGAGGATCTTGCTGATGCTGGGACAACGTCGGCATGACCTCCTCTACATGCTCATCTGTCTCCATGGTTTCGTCAACAGGAGGAACGCTGGATGAGGGAGTACTATCACGCCTGGAACTACTCGTCCCCGGAGTGATGCCACGCAACGTCGTCGCAGTTGGAGAAGTAACTGATCGATATACTGGAGTACTGGGCGACGATGATCCGGAACCAACAGTAGGCAGTACCGGAGTGGCACTCTGTCTACCTCGGGACCTGTCGAATCCTCCGCGTCGTCCTGTCATATCTGATAACTACATATGATAAATATAGAGAAACACAAATATATACTACATTCTACAGTCGAAATGTGATACATATCTCAAAGCATTATACGGTCAAAATATAATACATATATTCGTTAATGTCAACATCTACTTCTACATGCAATATTTACAGTCCAAATATAGTTACATTCTACATATAATATTTTATATTTTCAATCATCTTCAGAAAATTCATCTTGTTTGCCTTCCTCGTCCTGCTCTTCCTCTTTCTCGTCTTCACTTTCATCTACTTCGTCGTCCTCTTCGGATAATTCTACATCTTCTACATTATTACTCGTGTAATGAGTAACTTCCGTTGAGTCCACATCTACAATATTTGTTACAAGAGGTAGATCGTCCTCCTGATAAGCTATTTCGTCAATGTCAAAGGTATTTCTAGCTTTAGTCTTGCATACTGCCCACCAATCCGACCTCGCTGTCCCCCGTCTAGGATAAGTTGTGAAGTACACGAGCTGAGCCTGACTTGATAGGACAAATGGTTTGTAGCCCTGATATCTACGCTTGTAGTTTATATCCACAAGGCCATGCTTGTCAATTTTCCAACCTTGATCTTGAATCGGATCGAACCATTCACACCTGAATAGCACGATATTAGCAGGTTCTGGGCCATAATTATATGTCAACTCCACAATCTCTCGTAAGATGCCAAAAAAATCATTGCCCGGATTGACGTCTTTGTAGTTTGAAGATTTGATACACAAACCACTGTTTTTCGTGGAATCAAGATCCAGAAAGCTCTCTGATAGGAGCATTTGTTGACTTGAACCTGAACCCATTCACACAGAAACTTGGCCATATTTTTACGGCAGTAATTGTCCCTTGGCTAGAGTCCTAATAGATTCAGTCTCGGGTGATATTAGACGATCGACCTAAATACCAAAGTAGCGATAGTAAGTTATTTGTTTTGCAGGTGCAGAAATAAAAAGTAATTACCAAGCATCTTACATATGCGCTCAACCAAGAAGGAAAATGGCATCTCATATCTTGTTCTACTTCTTCGTCTGTTATGTAGGGTCTAACCGACCTCAACTCATCATTATATGTGCTGAAAAACAATGAAGCAACTGCTGATTAGTAGCATAATAGTATCTTATACTATTACATTGAGATTATGTAAACGTGGACGTATTAATTACTTACCCCTCTAGCTTCTCCACTTCATCCTCGTCGCAATTGAGTAATATATACAATTGAGCAGCCCTTAGCTCATCGTCATTCAAATATCTCTTCTTCATTTTTCTCGAGGGCTTTCCGGATGCATTGAATACTTTGAGTATTGCATCATTAGATTCCTGATATGCGTCGTCGTTTCTGGGAGCTTTCGTCCTATTAGTAGCAACATGCGGTTTGAAATACGTCGAGCAAAAGTTTATAATCTCCTCGAGAACATAAGCTTCACAAATAGAGCCTTCATCCCGTGCCTTATTTTTTACCTTTCTCTTTAGGTGATTCAGATGGCGCTCGAAGGGGTACATCCACCGATAACCGACAGGACCACCAACATGTGCCTCATAGGAAAGATGAATTGGCAAATGCTCCATAGAGTCGAAGAATCCAGGAGGAAACACCTTCTCGAGCTTACATAGTGTTACCGCAATGTCCCTCTCTTGCTTTTCTAGACGATCGATGAGCAACTTAGTACAACAAAGATCTCTGAAGAATATGCTCAGCTCTGTCAATGGGTCCCAAATGACCTGCGGTAAGAATTTCTGAAATGCAATCGGAATTAACCTCTCCATGAATACGTGACAATCGTGGCTCTTCATACCTACTAGTTTGTTCTCCTTGAGGTCGACGCATCTTTTCAAGTTCGACACGTACCCGTCTGGAAACTTTAGACCCTGAATCCACCTACAAAGTCTATCTTTATCCTCTTTATCCAGTGAGAAAACTGACTTAGGTTGCTTTAACTTTCCATTCCCCTCCTCTATCAAATGCAATGCAGGACGTCTACATATGTCTTCTAAGTCCAACCTCGCCTTCGGATTATCTTTCGTCTTCCCCTTTACATCCATTACAGTATTAATTATGTTATCAAACACATTCTTCTCCATATGCATGACATCAAGGTTATGTCTGATTAGATTGGTGCTCCAATATGGCAGATCCCAGAATATACTCCTCTTCGTCCAGTTATGGGTGCGACCAAATCCGTCACACTTGTACCCCTTAGCAGGCACTTGGATAGCACTTGGTAAATCTTTTACCTCTTCCCATATCGTGCATCCGGGCCACCTTGGCGGTGGATTGGCCTTCTCCACAACTCCCGTACGAAAAGCATTCCGATTCCTCCGGTACAGATGATTCTTCGGCAAAAATTGTCAATGATAATCGAAGAAGCACGGTTTGCCTCCGTGTTTTAAACGGAAAGCCTGAGAACGGTCCATGCAATACGGACATGAGAGACGACCATGGGTGCTCCATCCCGATAACATTCCATAGGCCAAAAAGTCGTTGATGGTCCACATAAGTGCTGCCCTCATCTGAAAATTCTGCTTTCTAGAAACATCGTACGTGTTGGCACCGACTTCCCACAGCTGATTCAACTCATCTATCAAAGGCTGTAAATACACATCGATGTTCCTCTTCGGATTGTTCGGACCCAGAATAATAACGGTTAGGAACATATACGGAGTCTTCATGCACATCCAAGGCGGTAGATTGTACGGAGTGATGATCACAGGCCAACACGAATACTGGGAGCCCGAAAGTCCGAATAGGGTAAAACCGTCAGAGCAGAGCCCCAATCTGACATTACGCGCTTCCTCGGCAAAATATGGATACTCTCGATCAAAGTGCTTCCATGCTTCTCCATCGTATGGATGATCCAATACTTCTTCGATCTGTTTTTGCCTGTGCCAACTCATATTTTCTGCAGCCTCCTTAACCATATACAACCGCTGCAACCGCGGCGTCAAATGCAAGTAGTGCATCGAATCGGTAGGCTTCCTTGCACCGACAGACTTTCCTCTAACAGTGGCCTTGTAGCGATCAGCACCACAGAATCTGCACGCATCTTCATCCTTGTCGTCTTTGTAGTACAACATGCACCCGTTGCGACATGTATCGATTTTTTCTTATCCCATCCAAAGCGATCTCACCATCCTCTTAGATCGATAGAAGTCTTTAGGCAACTTTGTACCCTCGGGCAAGATCTCTATAATCAAATCAAGCAGTCGATTATAGCATTCTTGCGACATGTTAAAATCGGACTTGATGCTCAATAATCTTGTAACCACCTCCAATGGTGAATGATCCTCACAACCAGGATATAGTGGAGTCCTTGCATTCGCAAGCAACTCCATAAACTTTGCAGCATCGGCATTCGGTGCCTCCTCAGCTGCATCATAATTATCCGGATTGAAACTAGGTCCCGCCGCATCATAATTGTCAGGATTGAAACTAGGCCCCGCCGCATCATAAACCATGTTCATCAACCCGTCGTCATAAGCATCGTGGTCTTGGACATCCATATACGGCTCCACATAGGGCTCCGACTCTGATGCTAGAGATACAAGTTCTCCGTGCGCGGTCCACTGATAGTAATTCGGCGTAAAGCCCTTCGAGTATAAATGATATGTAACTTCCACTTCAGGATGATATTTTCTGTTGCGACATCTCACACACGGACACTTAATTTTGGTACCGTCCATGTATTGAGGGAACGCCTTTGCGAACTGCAGGAACTGCTGTACACCCTCAATGAATTCATCCCGCACACCGCACATATCATCAGGATGACGGTTGTACATCCACGAACGATGACGCAGATAGTAATTCATATCAATTTCTAGAAACTTCTGCAAAATTGACAGTATGTATCATATAAATCATTACATGCAAAATTAACCGTACTATAAAAATCATAACTGATATAATACATATTTTCATTTATCAAAACTGCAGCTGCCCCCAACCTCATAGTACTATGAACTGCACTATAAGTGTGCAGTCAACACTACAAATAGTGTGTCATACTATAGAACTGCAACTGCCCCCAACCACACTCATAGGTCAGTGTCCGTTATGGGAAAAGCAGTCATGGCATTGCACTAAGGCACCTGGTGCTTGAACAATTTTTGCATCAAAAGTTTCCCAAGTACACGGGCTATTGCTCTATGAAATGGATAACCCCATGCATTGTGGCTGTACTCACTCACATTTACCGGCAGATTACTGCACTCCCTTTAGTAAAAAAACCTAACCCCCCAAACTGGCACACTGATACACACATACACGAAAAATTGTCAATGATAATCGAAGAAGCACGGTTTGCCTCCGTGTTTCAAACGAAAAGCCTGAGAATGGTCCATGCAATACGGACATGAGAGACGACCATGGGTGCTCCATCCCGATAACATTCCATAGGCCGAAAAGTCGTTGATGGTCCACATAAGTGCTGCCCTTATCTGAAAATTCTGCTTTCTAGAAACATCGTACGTGTTGGCACCGAGTTCCCATAGCTGATTCAACTCATCTATCAAAGGTTGTAAATACACATCGATGTTCCTCTTCGGATTATTCGGACCCGGGATAATAACAGTTAGGAACATATACGGAGTCTTCATGCACATCCAAGGCGGTAGATTGTACGGAGTGACGATCACAGGCCAACACGAATACTGGGAGCCCGAAAGTCTGAATGGGGTAAAACCATCAGAGCAGAGCCCCAATCTGATATTACGCGCTTCCTCGGCAAAATATGGATACTCTCGATCAAAGTGCTTCCATGCTTCTCCATCGGATGGATGATCCAATACTCCTTCGATCTGTTTTTGCCTGTGCCAACTCATATTTTCTGCAGTCTCCTTAACCATAAACAACCGCTGCAACCACGGCGTCAAAGGCAAGTAGTGTATCGAATCGGTAGGCTTTCTTGCACCGACAGACTTTCCTCTAATAGTGGCCTTGTAGCGATCAGCACCACAGAATCTGCACGCATCTTCATCCTTGTCGTCTTTGTAGTACAACATGCACCTGTTGCCACATGTATCGATTTTCTCGTATCCCATCCAAAGCGATCTCACCATCCTCTTAGATCGATAGAAGCCTTTAGGCAACTTTGCACCCTCGGGCAAGATCTTTATAATCAAATCGAGCAGTCGATTATAGCATTCTTGCGATATATTAAAATTGGACTTGATGCTCAATAATCTTGTAACCACCTCCAACGGTGAATGATCCTCACAACCAGGATATAGTGGAGTCCATGCATTCTCAAGCAACTCCATAAACTTTGCAGCATCGACATTCGGTGCCTCCTCAGCTGCATCATAATTATTCGAATTGAAACTAGGTCCCGCCGTATCATAATTGTCAGGATTGAAACTAGGTCCCGCCGCATCATAAACCATGTTCACCAACCCGTCGTCGTAAGCATCGTGGTCTTGAACATCCATATACGGCTCCACATAGGGCTCCGACTCCGATGCTAGAGATACAAGTTCTCCATGCGCGGTCCACTGATAGTAATTCGGTGTAAAGTCCTTCGAGTATAAATGATATGTAACTTCCACTTCAGGATAATATTTCCTGTTGCGACATCTCACACACGGACACTTAATTTTGGTACCGTCCATGTATTGAGGGAACGCCTTTGCGAACTGCAGGAACTACTGTACACCCTCAATGAATTTATCCCGTACACCGCATATGTCATCAGGATGACGGTTGTACATCCACGAACGATGACGCAGATAGTAATTCATATCCATTTTTAGAAACTTTTGCAAAATTGACAATATGTATCATATAAATTATTACATGCAAAATTAACCGTACTATAAAAATCATAACTGATATAATATATATTTTCATTTATCAAAACTGTAGCTGCCCCCAACGCCATAGTACTATGAACTGCACTATAAGTGTGCAGTCAACACACTACAAATAGTGTGTCATACTATAGAACTGCAGCTGCCCCCAACCACACTCCTAGGTCAGTGTCCGTTATGGGAAAAGCAGTCATGGCATTGCACTAAGGCACCTGGTGCTTGAACAATTTTTGCATCAAAAGTTTCCCAAGTACACGGGCTATTGCTCTATGAAATGGATAATCCCATGCATTGTGGCTGTACTCACTTATATTTACCGGCAGATTACTGCACTCCCTTTAGTAAAAAAACCTAACCCCCCAAACTGGCACACTGATACACACATACACTCTTAAGAATTCTATAATCAAAACTCACCTGGTACCAACAACACCTATTAAGTACTCTAAATTCTATACTTCATATAAATACTCCATCTATACTCATATAAACACTCCATCTATACTCCCAGATCTGGGATACACCTTTATGAATGCTCAACCTTCACACCTATTACTTATTCTCTTCAACACATATATTCACTCAAACACCTGACTAATACACCTCTTTAAATCAGTCACCCACTGCTACTGCTTACCTTCTTCCTCAATATTTGATTACCCCTTATCCCGAGCCACACACTCATGTGTGCACTATAGTATCACTATGAATACCCAATCTTCTCTCAGATGTTGGTGTTATATCTGACACTTGCCCTCATGTCCTTCAAATCATACGAGTTCAAACCCCATCTCAAACACATCCACATCCTGCCTTGCACTAGTTGCTGACTGGCTCAGTAAGTTGCTGCACAAGGATGCAGTGTTTACACTGTATTAGGACCCCCTCACACCTGCCTGCAGAAGCTAACAACCAACTACAATGCACCTAAACCTTAATGCACACTATGTTCAGCTGTGCAGTGCCTCCCCAAGTTGCCTGTTGCACATTGGGCTGATGTGCCTCAAGTCTCCCCCTGCTCACTGCTAGTAAGCAGTGCTCACTGCTGTTGTTACCTCTCTCGTCGACTTGGGCCAGTCGGCCCTTACCCTAACCCTAACCCTAACCCCATGTCAACAAACCTAACCCTAACCCTAACCCTAACCCTAGGTCATGATCAGTGTCTGTGTCAGTGTGTGTGTATGCCGTGTCTGTGTCTGTGTCAGTGTCTGTGTGTGTGTCATGTTTGTGTCAATGTCATATGTGTCCTGTGAGAGAGAGAGAGAGAGAGAGAGTAGGGTTTACCGGAGTAGTCGCGGTGTAGAGCGGGTCGACGGAGCGCGGGGGGGGGAATTTTTTTTCTTTTCAAAATTTCAGCAGATGGGGAAAAATGAAACCGAGACCTAATTAACCAAATTTTAGCGACGTTTAGCGACGTCCAAGAAATACGTCGCTAAATTAAATTTTAGCGACGTCAATGACGTCGCTAAACACGTTGCTAAATATTTTTAATATAAAGGTCGCAATATACGTCGCTAAACGTGGCTAAATTAGACATATTAGCGACGTTTAGCGACCTTAATTGAACTTATAGCGACTTATCTTTTAAAATCTTAATAAAAGTCGCTAAACGTCGCTAAATATCGCCATTTAGCGACGTCTAGCGACGTTCTTATAAGGAGTCGCTAATTTATATATTATTAGCGACGTTTCTTTTGACGTCACTAAAATACGTCGCTAATACTGCTTTTTCTAGTTGTGCGCCAAACAGATTTGAAACTCTGTTTTACGAAGACAGTTTTGAAGCCATATTTTATGCCACACGGCTCTGAAGCTCTGTTTTACGCGTACTGGTCTGATGCTCTACTTTACGCCAGACAGCTCTGAAGCCCTGTTTTATGCGTATAGCTCTGAAGTCATATTTTATGCCACACAGCCTTGAAGCTATGTTTTACGCAGACTTTATGTATGTTAGGGGTTTTGACTGTATAATACTTGTACAATTCCCCAGCGTATTTCATGCTTCTACAAGATCCCCTTCAAAGTTTTTAAATTCCTCGTAATTTAAAATACTTTGAATGAAGCATGAAATGGTAAAATTTGACTCGTTCTTCGAGGCTAATTTTCTGGCTATATTTAAGGAGTTGTTGGGATTTGTATGTTCTCTTCTGCCTATATAAGTACAAGCAAGTGAACTTGTTTTTTCATACTTCCTTCACCACAAAGATAGCTGTTGAGATTCATTGGGCTGAACTGATAAAGAAGAAGATTATGCTCTTCCAGCATGTAAGGAGTCATAAAAAAAGACGCCGTTGAGCAAATAGCTTCCTTCACCATACAGCTAGCAAGCTGTGTGGTCTAATGCTACCCTTCCTCTCTCTTTGACGAATTGCCATATAAAATCGCTGATTATCTCGAGCAAAGGAAGTTGAACCCTGATGGGCAGCTTGGCCGTATCTTCCAGTATTGCGTTGGGTCTGAATCCCTAACACAAATCTAAGCATGGTCGCCTATGACGTATGGGGGGTGGGCTTGAATAATACAGGCCCAGTTTTGTATCCTCCCGCCATTAATCATTTTCTTGGCCCCCGGCCGAAGAAGTATTATAGACGAAGAAATGAAGATCTCCATCAGACGAGAACCAAGCGTAATTGATTCCCATCATATGTAATCATGATCTTGAATATTAATGAAAAATCCTTTGTAAAATAGATTTCTATCATATGTAATCATGGTTAATAAACTTGTTTTCTTCTACGCACTATTGATTTGCCATATTGCTGTGAGGAAGTCTGATAATATGCAGCTTCAACATTCTTGAGTAATTTTTACACAGACTCTGATAAATATGCATCCAGTCATGTTCCAACTTTTATGCGTAAAGGAAGATGCGTAAAAAGCTCTTTAGCATTAAATTGTCTTAAAGATCCAATTGTCATATTGTTTTTGACAAGGAGTCACATAGAATTCTGAACTGTTCTTTCTCCTTCGAAATGTAAAGAAGATCTGTTCAGAACATCATCTTCAAAAATGGCTTCTCGAAAGATTCTCGAGACAGGACAAGAAATGTCTGCCAAACAGGCCATCCCTGAACTAGATTCTGGCTAAACTTTGAATGAACTATCAATGGCCAAGGAAGAAAAGTCCTCTTCCAGTGAAGACAGACACTTTCAGGGAACTCCTTGGCCTTTTCGTCTGATTAAGTCTTCTCAAATAAAAAAGAAGAGAAAACGCTGATAAGAAGAGTATTTCCTGCGTAAACTCTTGTAACCGGCTTCTTCAAGCGTAAAACCCAGATTATCAATATATACGCGTATTCTGCTGACTGATCTGTTCCGCGTAATTTAAGATGCGCCTAAAATCATAGATTTGTAGTATTTGAGCGTAAAATCATGGATTCGTAGCTTCTGAGCATAAAATCGTAGATTTGTAGCTTCTAAGCGTAAAATCGTAGATCTGTAGCTTCTGAGCGTAAAAGTTTCTGAGCATAAAATCGTAGATCTGTAGCTTCTGAGCGTAAAATCGTAGATCTGTAGCTTCTGAGCGTAAAATCATAGATCTATAGCTTCTAAGCGTAAAATTATAGATCTTTGCTCTGTGCGTAAAAATTTGAGCGTAAAATTAGGGATCCGTTACGCAGCTTGACTATCTGTCTTTCTTTTCAAATGATCGGCTGACGTGGCCCCAAATCATAACTGACTATTAAAAATCAAATTTGGTTAAGGATTCGGAGAGTCACTTGAACTCTATAAATAGGCCTTGGTCATGAGAGAGAAAAAACCTTTCATCTTTCTCTGCAAAACCCTTCGTCTTTTTCTGAAAACTCTTCGTCTCTTTCTAAAAAAACTAAAAAAACTCAGATTTTCCATGGCACTAAAACAGATCTCCATCGCTAAGGGAAAGAAAGCCGCTTCATCATCTCGCTCCACTGCTCAAGCACGAGCGACTACTACTAGGCCAAGCGAGCCTCATTCTAAACGAAGTGCTCCGCCGTCTAGCTGTACACCGGGCATCACATGTAAAACTTTGAGAGAAATAAAAACCCTTCGCACACGTTGTACGTGTATGCGCAAATACGCACACATTCTTAATGTGTCAGCATAAAACTCTATATTTTTGCAGTCTGGCATAAAAACTCAGACTGTCAAATTTTGGCGTATACTGCAAACCTTGCATTTTACGCACTGGAAGTAAATTCCAGCGTAAAGCTCAAATTTTTGTTGTTTGGCATAAAAACTCAGACTGTTAGATTTTGGCGTATACTGCAAACCTTGAGTTTTACGCACTGGAAGTAAATTCCAGCATAAAATCCAAATTTTTGCAGTCTGGCGTAAAAACTCAGACTGTCAAGTTTTGGCGTATACTGCAAGAGTGTAGCACCTTACGTTTTATGCGCTGAAAGTAAATTCCAGCATAAAATTGACTTATTCTCTTTCTTTTTGTAGTGGACCTACATATCCCCCCTTTGGCTGAAGTGAGGGGCTCTGCTGCTGGAATGCTGAATTCCAACTACTTGGAGGACTTGTCCCATGTGACTTTCCCCATCTCTGGAAATGAGTATCCTCAAAAAAGGGGAACTCTGATCTTGGTCCAAGGAGAAAGAATGTTGCTGAGCATGATCAGTGGGGAACCCTTGACGTATACAGACGGAACTGAGTATAAGAAACCAACTTTCTTATTTGGGGATGTTATTGATAAGCAATCCCAAATGAAGCCCAAGAAGAAAGACTGGGTATTCTCTGCTGATGGCACGGTTATGTACCTGCCAAAGATATCCAGGGACTATCATATTTCTGCATTCTTCCATGCCACACATCCCAGAAGGATGTCATGGACTCTGACTCCTGATCTTCATGGCCAGCCAGGGAAGATCTTTTATAAGAAAGGATTAACCCAAGGATCCTTTGTAAGTAGTCCCTCCGGTCCTGTTATGCCCTTCAGAGGATTACTACCAGGCAGCGTCCCTAGTGGGGACTCCTCTTTGATCCAGCCATTTCAAATGGCAACTTTCTGCAATAAATTTATGGAGCAGGAAGGGGTATATCCCAGGGTTAACCCTCGCACAAGTGGATGGCTTAACCCCCAGAATCTTCGTTGGGCCAATTTAACTACATCGGCCCTGAAGCACTTTCAAGTGGAGCTAGAAAGTATTAACTTACTTGAGGCTGTCAGTGCTACTAGTGTTGGGTTGCCTATCAACCCCAATTTGTTCTTGGCTTTGATGGAGCGATATAACTCGCTAACTGGGACTTTCGCCACTCCAATAGGTGAGTTGGGCCTAGCCCTTCATGAGATGGCAGATATCTCAAAGCTGCCAACAGGAGACATTCCTTATGAAGAGTACGTCTCCACCAACAGAGAGTTGAAGGATACCAACCCTCGGGTAGTGGCAGTATACCAAGAGCTGATGAGCCACTATCTTGCATGCACCACCTTCTACAGAGAGCCTTCTGACTTAGCCCATATTAACAAATGGGTATCCTACCTCTTCTTCCATCAGGCTAGAAATGCCAAGCAGGACAAAGTTGTAGATAGCAAAGACAAACCTTTGAACCCTCTGATTATTCTTAATGCCAACACAATCGATGATCTCATTGAAGATGCAGTGGCTCCAGACTATGTTCTGAATGAAGAGATAGGGGGTTATCCTGTAGGAACCAAAGCCTACAGTTATATGAGGCATTGCCGAAAGCCTTTGTCAAGATAAGCTCAACTGGCTGGCTTCCTTTCTATTTGGCTACACCGACGGGTGGTGCCTGGCATCGCGTCTGCGGATCGCATTCATCGCAACACCTTATGGCCCACAGTACATTTGATATTTGGAGCAAGATTAGGCCTGCTCCCTGCCATGGTATGCAGGATACAAGCTGGTCTGAGGGCTACACAGCGTGAAGGATATCCCAGAGTAGAATTGCCATTCTTATATCTGATGGGATGGTTAATCCTTCATAACACCAGAGTGATGTCTCCTGGATCTGCCAGTGGTTCGGGCAATAACTTCTTGTTGAATTATAAGAATTCTTTTTGGAATGTGACTAGCGTCATAGATTGTCGACTAGTACTAAATTTTGTCCATAGTTGGAAATTCTTCTATACCGTCCCCCCCGTACATATCAATCAACAGGGGACTAAACTTCAGGATATAGGTCAGGAGAAGACTATTCTTTCTCCTAAAGCCTTTTACTGGTTGGTCTGTATCAGGCCTTCCCACTTGCTATACAGAAGTGAGGACCACTACTACTTGGAGTCTTATCTGCCTAGCCGTTTCGCCAGGCAATTTGGGTACGATCAGTTGCATGTGGGAAATCCCATCACCAGCATCAAATTCAAAGGTGGACTTATTGATGGTTCTAGAGGATGGCGTTATTTCATCATGGGTTGTATTAGAGCAACCTTTACTGTTCCCGCGACCTCTCTCCATGGAGTTGCACATTCTTCATTCATACGCCCAATTTTATGTGTCCATCAATACCTTCCATCATGATTTTGATGCTCATGAAAGTTTCAGAATGCCCTCCCATAAGTCCACTGGAAGAGAGGAGATACCATATGTCTCCTCCGATGAAGGTGATGAAGCTACTGGTGCAGATGATTATTTGTTGATTTTACCGAGAGGCATAATAGCTCCACCAGCAGAGCCTCTCATTATTTCCAATAAATGAAAGGCTTCTACTCTGAAAGAGCCTTTTCCCCATAAGAAGAAGCAGACTACCATAGGTCCTAAAAAGACTTCCACCAAGGGGGCCTCTTCCAGGAGTGAGCCTATTGTTTCCCCTGTTAGGGAGGATTCTTTGATTAGGGGTCCTTCGTCTTTTAAAGAAGGAGCCTCCACAGTCCCAGCTGAAAGTGCTGGAGATTCTTTGCCCGCGACTGCTACCGCTACCACCGTTGCTGGTGATGCTTCTATATCGCCTTCGAGGCCGAGCTCGCTAATAATCCATATACCTTTTACAAGACAAATAATGGGACTAGCCCCTCCTTCATCTGTAAGTATTTCAAGCGAGATTCCACCCGATGAACCTCGAGTAGATCTGGGTGATGACTGGGATGATGAACCTCAAGCATCTGTTGGTGTACTCTCTTCTCCAGGTATGACAGCTTGTTTAGCATCATTAAGAAATAATTTAGCTATACAGGCTGCAGACGCAGTATACATACCATCGGCCATGGTTAAAGGTTGTCTTCACGCTTTTTTCAGGAAAATTTAACATCAAATTGATATTAACTTTCTCTTATTTTAGATTCAGGTGAAGATATTTCTGGGGAGGGCGGAGCTGAAACAACCTCTGATTTTGTTGCGGATCCAGCTAATGAAACGGTGGTGACCACCGTCAAAGAAGCATATCTTGAAGCCGTTGATCTTTCATCCGCAGCATTCTCAGACATAATCCCGCCGGTAGCAGTTCAAATAATATCAGAGGTGGATGAACCCACCATCTCGACTGTACCTCCTTCGTCGAGCATGCCAGCAACTTCAACAGTTATTGGTGTCTCTTCTTTTTTTGTGCCATCTGTTGAAGCAATGACTGTGGCAACATCCTCTGCAGTCATTCCAGAAAGAAGATTTACCGATATTGCGGCCACTCCCAGCGTACATTCGATCTTTGCTATGCTAGTTGAACAATATACTAGCATATTGTACCTTACTTTAAAAGAATTGATATCCATGGTGCTGGAGAAGAATCTAGGCTTTGATGCTCTGAAGACGTCCTCCAAGCTCACTATAGCGCCGATTAAAAATTTTAATGACGTTGAAAAAGCTAATGCGCTAGAGCTAATGGTTAATGGTTTAGAACAACCCATTAATGAATATTTACAACTATCCTGAGGCAGTATCAATGACTTAGTTCAGAAGACAGAAACTTTAAACAAATCTATCCGGGAACATCAACAAGAGATAAAAAAGAGCAAGCAGTATTGGTGGAGAGTATTCCTCAGCTAGCACATTGCTGCGCCGAATATGAGGGATATAAAGTGAGGGTTCCAGAATTGGAAGCTGAACTTGCTCAAATAAGGGAGAGGCATCTCAAAGCATCGCTAGTTCGTAATGTATTGAAGAGCCAAGTGAATACAGCTCAACAGAACTTGACACATGTAGGTGTCATCCATGCAAGTTTTGTTGATTCTTTGTCCGAACTATCTCTCTTGAGCAATGACGAAGCAAGGCTGGAATTAGCTCGTACCAACATTTTAAACTCCAGGAATGAGAGGATGGCTGCTTTGGCGCAACAGATCCGTAATTTAACTGCTCCTCCCCAATGATGTACTTTTTTGCTTCTTTTGTAATTGGTTATTCCCAGATATAATAAAGATACATTTTCTGACTTTGTGGACCCATCACTTTAGAATATAAATGATAGGCTAAGATGAAAGTGATATTAGAGGTAATATGGACATAATATACTTTCGGTAAGGTTTAGCTGAATATATCTATTCAGAGGTAATATGAACATGATAGACTATGATCCAACTAAATTTGTATACAAAATACTATCAGAGGTAATATGGACATGATAGTTTTTGAAGTTTTAAATTAGTTAAACATATCTATTCAGAGGTCATAAGAACATGATAGAATATTATTCAGCTAATCTTTGTATGTAGTATCAGATCTTCATCATACCCTGTTAAGTAAGGAAGATCAAGCATAGTACTTCTTCAAAAATTTGTCGTTGATAGGAGCCATTATCAAATCTCCATTAGGCTTGGCTAATCTGTAAGCGCCATTTGAAAATGTTGTTTCAATCACATAAGGGCCCTCCCATTTGGGCTAGAATTTGCCCTTACTCTTGTGCGTAATGATTATTGGCCTCTTCACAGCTAAAACTAGCTCACCAACTTTGAACACTCTTTCCTTCACTTTTTGATTAAAAGCTCTGGAGATGCGTGCCTGGTAGAACTCGATGCGCTGTTGAGCTTGAAGGCGTTTCTCGTCTAACCCTTCTAGCTCTTGAAGTCTTAAACGATCATTATTTTCATGAGTCAACTCATTAGCCACTGCTATTCTGAGTGATGGAATTTGAATTTCAATTGGGAGAACTGTTTCACACCCATAAACCAATAAAAATAGGGTACAATCCGTTGGTGTTCTTTCTATTGTGCGATATGCCCACAAACATTCTCCCAACTTCTCGTTCCATTCTCTTTTATTCGAAGAGACAAACTTCTTCGAGAGTTTGATGATGGTTTTGTTGAAGGCTTCTGCCAAATCATTAGCAGCAGGATTATATGCCGTTGAGGCCATATTTTGTATCCGATTCTTATCGCAAAATCGGTGAAATGCTTGACTGATGAATTAAGGCCCATTGTCATGAATTATCCTTTGGGGTATCCCAAAGCGATAAATTACATGATGCTTAATAAAGCTGATCACATTGGATGTCTTTACCTCAGCCAGAGGGATCGCCTCCGCCCATTTGGAGAAAAAATCAGTGATGGCCAATATAAACCGATGTCCTCTAGAAGATGAAGGATGAATATAACCAATAATATCCATACCCCATGCTTCAAAGGGCCATGATGCAATAGTAGGTTGTAAATACTCAGAAGGTTGATGTATGAAATCTGCATGAACCTGACAGGCTTTGTATTTTCTTGCATATTCCACGGCATCTGTAATTATGTTAGGCCAGTAGTAGCCCATCCTCCGGATACGATCATATAACTTAGGACCGGGTTGATGTGCTCCACATATTCCATCATGAGCTTATCGGATAACCCGCTTTGTATCAACATCAGAGAGACATCGTAATAATAGTCCATCATATATCCGGCGATATAGACTTTGTGAAGAAGCGTCAAAATAGAAACGTAGCAATCGCCTTTTGATAGATACTGCTTTTTTAGGATCCTCTGGTAAAATTCTGTATGACACGAAATCTATAAAGGGACTTCTCCAATCTCTTTTAGGAAGATCCATATTTATAACATAGCTACGTTCTATGTGAAAATTATTTTTCACACAAAAAAAATCTCTGTTAAGAAGGATCACTGAATTCTGCCTTCTTATAGGAATAGCTAGATCTGCTGCTAGACTGGCCAGAGCATCATCTTCCAAATTTTGAGATCGAGGAACATGTTCTAAGAATAATCCTTTAAAAGACATTGCTATCTCGATCGTTGTTTGGTGATAAGGAATGAGATCCGGATTGTGGACTTCATATATTCCTCTGACCTGATTGACGATCAATTGAGAATCACCAAAAGCTTCCAAATATTCAACATCAAATTCCTTAGCCACTTGAAGCCAGATTAGTAGAGCATTATACTCTGCCCCATTATTAGAGCATGGTTCACTAAGAGAATACGCTCGATAGATGACGAGTTTATCAGGAGTCACCAGAACAATTCCTACTCCATAAATAACATTTCCCTTGGGACCAGTCCTGGAAGCACCATCAAAGAATAGCTGCCATGTATCACCTTCTATTGCCGAATTACATTCTGTAACTTCGTCGGAAATGTCCTCATATAATTTGGAGGTTTCTGGAATTGGATGGGCAGCTAAGAAATCAGCCAAGGCTTGACCTTTCATGGACTTCTGAGGGACGTACACCATATCATACGGTGTCAATAACATTGCCCAAGTCGCGAGTTGAGAATTAAGAATACTTGGCTTATTCATTAATACCCGAAGTGGATTGATTCTAGAGATGATATGAATGGTTTGGCCCATCACGTAATGTCGCATCTTCTGAATGGCAAACATTAGGGCCAAGCATTCTTTTTCCACTGGGTTATACCTGTGTTCTGCTCCGACCATCATCCTGCTTAGATAGTATATAGCCTGTTCATGACCCTCATTATTCTTCTGTGCGAGAAGAGCCCCTAAAGAATGATCCATTGCTCGAATATACAACAAAAATGGTCTTCCCATGACAGGAGGCACCAGAACTGGAGGATTAGTAAGATAGCGTTTGATGTCATTAAACACGTGCTGACAGGCTTCATCCCATACAAATGACACACCTTTCTTCATTAGACGAGAAAAAGGTTGACATCTTCCAGATAGGTTGGATATAAATCTCCTGATATAAGCTAGACGACCTTGAAATCCCCTAAGTTCTCTGAGATTATGGGGCGGTCGCATTTCTAGGATAGTTTTTACTTTATCAGGGTCAACTTGAATACCTTTAGTAGTAATGACAAATCCCAGGAATTTGCCACTTGATACACCAAGGAAGGACTTTGTAGGGTTTATTTTGAGTTGATATTGGCGCATCAAATCAAATATTATCTTCAAGTCTTGGATGTGATTATCCTTGAGGCGGCTTTTGACAACAATATCATGTACGTAACATTCCACCATTTTGCGTAAATGCTCATGGAATATGTTACTCATAGATCGTTGATATGTAGCCCCGTTATTCTTCAATCCAAAAGGCATGACTGTATAGCAATATACCCCCAATAGTGTACGAAAGGCAGTATGCTTCTTATCTTCAGGATTCATCTTAATTTGATTATATCCTGAAAATCCGTCCATGAAAGACATGCGCTCAAAACCGCACGTATTATCGATCATAACGTCTGTAATAGGAAGAGGGAACTCATCTTTAGGGCAGGCAGCATTTAGATCTCGGAAGTCGATGCAAACACGAACTTTTCCATTTTTTTCATAACTGGGACAATATTAGCGACCCAATCAGGATGTTGTTCTTCTTGGATGAACCCACAGGCTATTAATTTCTTGATTTCAGCTTTAATGGCATCCATCATATATGGGTGGAACCGGCGTTGGTGTTGCTTTACAGACTTCGAATTGGACAATATATTGAGTTTATGGGTAGCCACTTTTGGATCAAGACCTGGCATATCCTCATAATTCCAAGCAAAGACATCGATATATTCTTTTATCAGCTGGATCATTTTTTCTCTTTCTTCTTCGGAAAGATTATTACTGCTAAATATCGTCTTTGGTGAAAATGCATCCCCAACATTGACTTGGATAACCTTGTCTTCAGTGGATGGTTCTTTTTGTTCGAACCGGAGTTCCCATTGTGTATCCATTTGCTGTGCCCAGGATTCATTTTCAAATGGTTTAGATTCTTGTTCCTCTATTTCGAGGAAATCTGTCAACACCATATTTACTGATAATCCCAGTTCGAATCCATCATTTTAATCGGAGGATGACAAATCATCTTGAGAAGAAGAAATGGTCTCATCACTTGACTCAGAGTTGTTTGAAGTTGCAAGAGATGTTGTATACCCTAACCCGAAATGAGTTCGTTGACAGTAAGGATCACCATGCAACGACATTCATCTATCTTTTCCATAGTTGAGGCCTGGCTCCAACTGCATATCATAACCCATATTTTTCATAATCTTTAAAGCCTGTCGGATATATCTGTCGATTTGCATCAGACTCGTGAGAATCTTCTTGTACAATCGATCTATTCCGAATTCAATCGAAGACTATTGGACGTTGATCATTGCGAGAGTGTGGAAAAATAAAGATAGAATCTTCATGTGGTCCATATGTCGTGATGATATTAGAAGTTGACGCTACTTCCCACACATATGGATGATAGAAGTACATAGCTTCTAGGAATTTTTGTGCTATGGGTTCTATATCTTCATGAGGAGAAAATTCTTGATTAGGAAATTGGGCGTCAGTATACTGGTAAAGAGAATCTTTATTATCATCAGAAACCACGTTCCCGGTTATATTTACATCAGCCGACTGTGTTGCGCCTAAGGTCAATGACCAAAGGTGGAGGTTTCTTGTTCAGATTGATCACTAGAGGATCATTTCCTCCTTCCGATTTTGTTTTGCCCAAGTGAATAGTCATAGGTTCCATGACTTACGTACGGGTAGTCTGCCCTTTCACCTGGATTGACAAAGGTTACTCAGCAGATGATTCTCCTGGCTCCTGATGGGATTCCTCCTTCATCTTGCCTGACGCCTCCTTCATGTAGTCTTGGATGTACAACATGGCATCAGAATAGTAGGACTCAACTCCTTTGAACGTGTTGAGATCAGCGAATTCTATCTTCACTGTTCCTTGAGCATCTACATATTTAAAACATTGATGTAGAGTTGAAGGAACAATATTGTGATCATGGATCCATGGTCTACCCAACAGAATATTGTAAGACACCTCCGAATTAATGACGTAGCATATAGCCAATGATCTAAGGTCACCAATCTGGATCCTCAGACGAATCTTCCCCAATGGTCTGCTTTTCCTGGCATTGAAGCCCACAATTGTAGTGGTAGTGTAAGCCAGTTCACTGGTAGGAATTCTCAATGGTCTTAGCAGACTATGAGGGATAATACTGATTGACGATCCTGGATCTATGTGAATCCGGTCTACCTCAATGGAGCCGACGTATCCTGTGTAATAAAGAGGCCTGTCATGTTTGTTATGCTTCAACAACATGTCCTTTTGGGTAAAAGTGATGTTAGGGACCACTTTCATCACACTATGGCATTGAGGACATGCCATAGGCTCTTTATCAGGGGACTTGAGCTGGGTCAAGCATACATCTGCTTGCATTAATGCTTCACTCAAGGCTTGACGAGTGTCTTTGGATAGCCGAAGTAGCTCAAAAATGGACAATCTGGCTGGAGTATTAGCCAACTGAGCCAAGATGTCGAAGTTATAAATTTTCTCTAAACCTTTGTTTTGAATATTCTTTAAAGGTTTATCGAACCAAACTTCTTTTTGTTTGCCCTTGTCCACTGAAGTTGGTTTGGAAGGACCTGCCTCTGGTATTATAGGTTCAGGCTCTGGAGGTTCGATAGCTGAAGTGTATACCATTGCTTCTTCATGACTCTCTCCATAGTCTTTGAGGTAGACTTTTCCTGACCGGGTTCTGGTTGCTAAAGCCTCTTCTTCCGATGCCGGTGATATTCCAACCATATTGCATGGTTTACATCTTGAGTTCTTCATAGACTTAACTTTAGCATCTTGAGTCTCTTCCTCAATTTCTGATACTAGTTCAGGGTGAACCCACATGATCTCCCCACGCTTGGTAGTTAGGGGCACTGAGTCATAATTTTGACCCCTGGTAGGAGGGAGATTAACGATGTTCATCATTGCCTGTGGAATAGGTACCACACCATCCGGTACTTATTGAGGAGGAAGATTACCAAATTGGAGTGAGATCATATTTGCAGTGACCGTCTTCTCGTTATTACGCAGAGTGATGGCCTTGGTGTCGATCAACTCCTGGATTTTCCTTTTCAGTACATAGCATGCCTTTGTGGGGTGATGTATGTATCTGTGGAAAATGCAGTACTTAGGATTATTTGTACTACCGACTTCATTTGGACGCTTTATCTCTGGTAGAGTAAGCTTGCCACTTTTGACTAGACAATCAAATATGCTCGGAATATCGTCGTCATCAAAAGAATATTCTTCTTTAGGCCTGGAAGTCCCAAGATTCGTCTGTGTAGTTACCGGAGTATTTTTCCTGGATTTATTGATTACCAGGGCTTCCTTTCCTTTTGAACTATGAGTATGGTCATTATTGGAAGATGAACGCTTCCTTTCTATCAGAGGTAGAGATCATGATTTCGTTGTCACGAGCCTTCCGACTGTTATCTTCAGCGGCTACTGTCGATATGATAAATGAGGGTCAATCATGGAACTGATATGGTCCCGTGAATACTGAGATTAGTGGGAGAAGGTTCTTCCAGCAAATGTCCACCAAGGCTGAATCTGGAACCCCAGGAGGCATCTGTAAGGTAGCCTGACAAAAATGTTCAATGAAACTACGAACGTTTTCTTTTTCCTTCTGCTTTACTCCGATAAGTGATGACATGGACTTGTCCATTCCTCCCTCGTAGAATCGAGCAAAGAATAGAGTCTTGAAATCTTCAAAAGAAGTAATGCAGTTGTCCGATAGACTACGGTACCATTGGTAAGCTACTCCAGACAGACAGCCCTTAAACACTCGAGTGAGAAGGGCGTTATTTCCCTGCAACAATACCGTCATCATGTTAAAGTAGTTCATATACTGGCTTGGCGATATCTTTCCCTCAAACAAAACCATAGCCTGTGGTTTATATTTTGGCGGGAAAGGGATCTCATCCCAGACAGCTGGATATGGCTGGTTAATTTCTAACTTCTTGAGCTGATCTTTATGCTTCAAGGCATCAAATTGGGCTTTTAATTCCCGAACTGCTTGTATCGGATCTTTAGTTGGGAAAGGGACAGCAGAGGGGTGAGATATCGGATGTATTGTAACTCCAATAGGAGGTAATACATTCTCCGGGTTGAGAGGTTGAGGAGCAGCTGATTCTTGATTTTGAATAGGCTCTTGGCTTGCATTGGCTGATGGTATATCTACCCTCACACGTAGTTGCGTCGGAGGAACTGGTGTTTGAGCCATTGTAGCTGCGTGTTGGGTTACCATCATTTGGCGCATACTCTCCATTATGGTATGCATCTCTTTAAGCGATGCTTCCAATACAGCGATACGTTGTTCAGTACTTACTGATGGGGAAGCCTCTTCATGTTCATCTCCAACGGCATAAACTCCCATTTCTCTGGAAGCCACTGAAGGATTAGTATAGATCTCTGTGAGATTGAGTCTATACTTTTAGCATCAAATTCAGCAAGCTGGTGACCCCCAGTGTCGAAATCAGAAGAATATGAAGTCGATTGTCGTGACCTCGAGCGGGTGTTTCAAAAAATACCTTCTTCAAAAGTCTCGATCAGTCTGTCAAATCTTTTTGGCTTGGTGTTCTAGAGGGATGACGTCTTGAACTTGACCTTCCTCTAGGAATATGTGAAGCCATGTTTACTGACGCAAATATTGGTTCTTCTTCCTGTAAGGACAAAGAGTAGTTCAACAGGTCGAAAACTGGCCGTTTTGCTTTAGAACAACAATAGTTAATTACAACCTTATGACTATTACAACAATGTTCTCTAGGGGGTGTAATAGATATATTAGAAGATCCTCTGTCTTTGCATTTCTGGATCAAGAAATCACGCAAATCAGGGGGGTTACCAGAAGAAGAAGAAGCAAGCTTATTCTGCCTTTTTACATCAGTAGGAAGGTGGAGATTAGGAACCATAACCCTTTCTCTGCCATAGGAATACAGCAGTTCACCCATGTGAGTAGCATATGATCCATCATCCGTCTGAAGAGCATATTTTCTCGTGAAACGGGTCTTCTTTACGCAGATAGACTTATCCTGGCATAATTTGGAGTTTTGCAGAGGTTCGCGTAAAACAGGGAAAGTCCTCAAACGGCCTCCAGCGTCACGTGTAATATGAAGAGTGGGAACTTTCTTCTCTTGTGGGTGTACAAATCTAGAGGTTGGAATATTCGCCACTTGTTTTCCCTTGATGTGATCAAAGGGTCCATCTACCTCATCATAGACGGGAGATGTATTTTTACGCGCAGGGCGCGTTTAAAATTTCTGAATTGGCACTAAGGCCTTGCCGAAAATTTTGTCTGCAACGTCACAGACGGGAGATGAAGGTTTACACGTCGGACGCATCTTAGACTTCTGGATTGGGGCTGGGGCATTGCCATAAGTCTTGTCTACCATGTTACAAATGGGAGACAAAATTTTACACACAGAGCGCGTCTGAGACTTCTGGATTGGCACTGAGGCATTGCCAGAAGTCTTATCTGCCACGTCACAGACGGGAGACAAATTTTTACGCAAAGGGCATGTAGGTTGTTTTGTCACAACCTTGTTGATCAGAGAATGAGAGCTTGCAGGAAGGGTAGAGGACTTCTTAGGCATCCACACTTTACACAGCTTCCTGTTGTTTTGGACAAGGGGGAATGAGAGCTACCCCCTGCACGAAGCATGTCTTCATAAGCTGATTGGTCGAACTGGACGACCAAAGTCTTCTTCGTCGATCCGATGGATACAGCATCGTGTTGAGCAATTGCTTTCTCATCAGAGGAGAAAGTCGTCTCCAGCAAAGTCGCCATTTTGTTTGAATAAACAAAATTAAGGAAGAAGAGGTTTATACGAAACCTTTATTTTTTTTTGCTTACAAACAAGAAAAATAGTACAATTAATCCTATACGAGGATGTTAAGTACGATAAAATAATTCTGGGGAAGTATTGTTATAGGAGTCTAATCTACGGTTGATCACTTTGCCCCTTGGACCACACGATGATGAAGAAGTATTGTAGAAGAAGAAGAAGCTTTAAAGGTTGCAAGTAGGATTGAATTCTCGTTGTCAAAGTTGTCAACCAACACTCTCTGTCTTTGCTCTTTCTCTCTCTCTCTCTGATCTCTCCTTGTGCTTCTGTCTCGTCTCCGATCGATGCCTCTTTCCTGTGATCGGGGGTCTTTATTTATAGAGATCAGTCAAATAACTGTCCAGTTGGCGGAGAAGGCCAAACTGTGATGAAAGTTGCATCTTTTATACCGTGGTTATAATAACTGCTACCCACGTTCAAATAATCTTCTGAATCTGTATATGACATGTGTCCTATTATGAGGTAACGCGTATAACAGCTTTTCGAAGATCATGACATGCAAGCCACATAGGTAACTGCCACTGCGTAAAGATGGTTGGCGTAAAAGCCAAATAACTGTCTTATTGGCGTAAAAGCCAAATAGCTGTCTTGTTGGCGTAAAAGCCAAATAGCTGTCTTGTTGGCGTAAAAGTCAAATAGCTGTCTTGTTGGCATAAAAGCCAAATAGCTATCTTGTTGGCGTAAAAGCCAAATAGCTGTCTTGTTGGCATAAAAGCCAAATAGCTGTCTTGTTGGCATAAAAGCCAAATAGCTGTCTTGTTGGCGTAAAAGCTAAATAGCTGTCTTGTTGGCGTAAAAGCCAAATAGCTGTCTTGTTGGCGTAAAAAGCCAAACTCTGCGTAAAACTTGATAATTCATGAATAATAGATAACTAGCATAAAATAGCCAATTATCCATCACGACTAAGGTTTTGAGCGTATTCTGGGCTAAGTAGCCTTATCACGTACCTGTGCAAATATAGCCGAGTTGGCGTATTTTGAGGATATGGCATACGGCGTACTCCTATAATTGAAAATAGCCTGGTTGGCATAAAATGCAAGGATGGTGATGTGAGCGTATTAGTCACAGTTTTAGCTTTCCCAGTCATAACAAAATCTAAAGAATAGAACCAAATCTCGTGCATTAAATGCAGAGATATACCTCCATCTCGTGCATTAAATGCAGAGATATGCCTCGAGTTCTGTATGAGAAACAGCTTTTGACGTGGCGTCTGATTTTGTCTTTATCTTGAGCGTAAAACTCATTTCTGCCCATGTAGAATAGGTCGCGTATTCTTTGAATGCGTAAAACTGACTTGTATCAAGAATATGTCACTAAACGACAACCTGGGTCTCTGTGCAAAATTATTATCACAGTCGTCCTCTCGATCATCGTGTAGTACTTTTGTCAGGTGCCAGGTTCACTGATTTGTTTAACAAATTTATCCGAGGAATACGAAGAGTTCCTCGTACAACTTTACGCTGCATTAAAAAGAAATATATCTTAAACTTTACGCAGGAAGGTAAAGCAACCTTTAACGCCAAAACAGCCTTGAAGTACTGCTTTACGCGGGCAGCTTTGAAGCTCTATTTTACGCCAAACAGATTTGAAACTCTGTTTTACGCGGACAGTTCGGAAGCCATATTTTATGCCACACGGCTCTAAAGCTCTGTTTTACGCGTACTGCTCTGAAGCTCTACTTTACGCCAGACAGCTCTGAAGCCCTGTTTTACGCGTATAGCTCTGAAGTCATATTTTATGCCACACAGCCTTGAAGCTCTATTTTACGCGAACTTCACGTATGTTGGGTGTTTTGACTGTATAATACACGTATAATTCCCCAGCGTATTTCATGCTTCTACAGTAGGCGACACGCGAGGGGAGTCCTAAAGATCTCCCATTTCACTTCCCCGATTCACCAACTTGTGAGTGGCCTTACTTTCGATTAGCTGGCTCTTCCTTCCAAAACTTTACTCTTAATAATCTGACTCGTTTGTGCATTTCGATCAACGATACCAAAATAATAAAACTGAGTCAAAGATAATAAGAAGTAGACATGAAACACTGATGCTTATTACATAGAAACTACCGATCGATCACTTTTTGCACTTGTCCGCTATGCATGTACATATTTATGTTTCAGTTGTAGCTAGAACTTATTTATCTATAACCGTACAATATATAGTACATATTTGCAATATGATCACTTGAGTAGATAGACTATAGTATCAAAGTATGCTATGAAGTTCATTTCCTTATGTTGTCTTACATGCCTCATTTAATAACTTAGTTTTTAGATGATGCGTGGTCAAGGACAACTTGTGCACAAGAGAAGAAGTTCTATGAACGGTCACCGGGGCACTGGGACCGCTTTGGTTTGTGTCACTACCACATTCCGAAAATAGGGGTATTTTTGACTTTTTACAATATTTAATATTATTGTAGTTACAATTAAGTAATTGCATGATGGTATAATTAATTTAAATAATTATGTGAGGTGTGTAATTAAATATAGTATTATATACAGTATTCTTATTTTTAAGCTAGTAGACTTGACCTAGAAGCCCAATAGATGAACACCTGTCCGAATTATGGAATTCTGTATTTAATTGTTTTATCTAGAATTTATTTATTGGAGATTATAATTAATTACCGTATTTTAATTAATTATTGCGTATTGCCTTTGCTTCGATATTTGGAGCGCTATCCTGACTTTTGCCTTCCAACAAATTTTACAATCTTGCCCTAGACATGCCCGCCTTCTATTCTGCTATTTTTGCAACTCATAATTATGCTCTCTGTACCTTATTTCTAGCCGCACAAAAATCGTCGCGGACGTTTATTTAATAAATTCCTATTTTGTGTCGTTGTGCGTTCCAATCGAAATTGGGGATAATCTTGACCTATTTTTTGTACGGCCCAAATTAGGGTAATATCCTGTTCTGAGTCTACTTCATTATTGGTATTGATGACCTGACCTAATTTTGGTCCCATGTACTCCTAATTAATTTTAGAACACAACTTGTATTTTATTCTAATTAAATTGAGGATACTATTTAAACCAATTCTGAAAATCCCAATTTAATTTCAGTGCCCTGCTAGTTGAGCCCATACCAAACTTACGGCGCCCCCTGACCCTACAAAACACCGGACATCGAATCGCCCGCCAAATTTTTGTCATTTCATGCGTCTGTGCAAATACCCAAATTTAAGGGGGCTAATTTGCAAATTGGCATTTTTGGTGTCAACACCCATTTGTTAAAACCAATGAGGAATCCCTAATATTTTACTAAACCTCACCTTCATTCCCAAATGAAATTCCTCATGACCCATCTAGACCACTCATTTAAAGGGGGTCAATCACCACCCTTTATTCCACACCCTCTTCCTATTTAAAGTAACATCAACCCTAATCCCCAAAACAAGCCCCACATTCTCCCTCAAGCCTCCACAACCGTAGCCTCTCATTCTCATTTTTTTCTCCACTTCTCTTCTTTTCTTCTTTTCCTTCTTCCTTCCTTCTTCTTCTTTATTGTTTTTCTTTCTTCTTTCATTTGAAAATTTAAATTTCAAAGGGGGGAACACTGTTCCCTGCTGACCCGCTGCTCAGGCCCGGCCAAGCCTGGCTCCACCATCAGCCGACTGCTCCCCGGCCGGCGCTGCCTCGACGCGTCCGGCGGCCCGCTGCGACTCCCCTCTGCTGCTCAGCCCTCCGGTCAGCCAACCCCCATCCGGCGAGCGGCCAACCGAGCCCCCTCACGAGTTCCTCCTCCAACTGCTCCTCCCCATTCCTCCTGCCGTACTCCGGCCGGACTACCACCACCACCTCCATCTAACACCTCTCCACCACCTTGCTCGACTCCTCCGACCATTCCCTGCTGTGCACCGGCGGGCCTCTACACCTCCGACGACGGCTGCATTCTCCCTCCAGTCCAGCCATCAACCGGCCAGACCCGACCGCTGCTGCTCCAGTTAGCCATTGCTCCGGTTGCTCCACCACCTGCATCCTCCACTCCAGCCCTCCCTCCGACGAGACTCCGGCGGCCAGCCAGCCCCCGCTGTGAGCATTCCTTCTTCCTTCTTCTTTCTTCCTGTGTGTATATATATATATATATATATATATATATATATATATATATATATGTATGTATGTATGTATATATATACTTATATACATATGAGTATATATAAAGATATGTATATGTAAAATAGTTATTTAATTAATGTTAATACATGAGTATGTATAGTATATAAATACTTTAGTAATGTATAATTTAATATATGTACATGTGTAGTATTTATTTTTTATTTAAATGTTAAACATGTATAAGCATAGTATATATATATATATATATATATATATATATATATATATATATATATATATATATATACTTTAGTGTATGTATGTATTAATGTATATATATATATATATATATATAAATGATATATGAAATGTTTTATTAGCATATATATGTATAAACGTATTTTTGTGTATAGTATGTGTATTTCATATATGTAGGTATTTTGGTATAAAAATATATAATGTTTGGTATATGTATATATATTTTGTATATATATATACTTAGTATATTTTCAAATGTGTATAATTAGTATAAATGTATATATATATATATATATTGTACATATATTTAATATATTTTCAATATATATATATATGATTGGTATATATAAATACGTGTTCTACTATATGTATTATTGGTATACTTAATATATTTTTCAATATATAAAATTGATATATGTATATATTTATTGTATATACACCTAGTATATTTTTAAATTGATAAACATGGTAAACATACATTGTTTAACTAATATATATATTATACATGAAATTAAAGGATATATAAATATGGTAGGTATTAATGTTGGTTAAAAATATGTAATGTGTTTTAGATTTCTGTCTGCTAGATGACCCTAGTTGACCAGTAACATACCTAGCATAGCCCCTGATTTAGTTTTGTTGTGTGTTAGTATAGATTCTAATGCAAATATTGTATTGTTATTATATGTCTTTAGGACTGTTGGTTCACCCAGGGGATACTCTGGAACAGGACACCAGTAATTACCAGCTAAGGACCCAAGGCAAGTATATTCTCTGATAATTTTCAATTCCTTGATAATTTCTATAAGTTCAATAATCATGAAATGTTACATCTGAATCCTTGACACTGTGCTACACGGACTAGTATAGCTTGGATCTGCAGTCATGAGATGTTACATTGATTATCGTTGATATTATACACGACATGTATATTAGACATCGTACATGATAGATTGGACTTGCTCGTGTATCGTGACGTGTCATGGTTGGATCCACAATACTAGTTGGGGGCGGGGAAGTAGTTAGTAAGAAATGTGATCATACCCTTTTTACAGTATAGAACAATGTAAGTGTTAATCATGCTCTTCACTCATGATTAGCCAGGCCCTATAGCTATCGTACATGTTCCCAAGCCGATCACATTTTGAAACTACTATTTCAAACACTTAGAATAGATTACAGTTTCCTATTTAAATTATATACTACATCACCCGTATATGATACTGTTCCTTATTCTTTTTATTTTCATACTGACTGTATCATATTGCCTATTGCATGTCTCTTTACATTGCCTGTCTCTTTTTAATTGCCATTGTATTTATTTCACTGTCTTCTCAGTAGTTAGCATCACATGTTTATTGCTTTATAGTCCTTATCAATTTAATGGAACTATTATTTGAGATTGTACTTTGCTCCTTCCTGACTGGAAATATTTTTCCAGACTATGCCTTAGAGGACCGCTGTCCGACACTTTATGGACCATATGGTGAGTAGCTGCAACTTGGACTTGGTAGTTTAGTTGTGATTCCGGGAGGTCTAGTCGAAATCACCAATCTTCTAGTTAGTTCTTTCAGCAGACTATGTGGTACCGGATTTGTCTCCGGCATTTTTGATGAGACTTGGATATTGATGAGTTTGATTATTACTTTAGACTTGTGTTGTATTTAATTTTTGTTTGATATCTTATCGTACTGTAATCCTGTGATTGAGTATGTGTACATTTATTCGTGTCATCCGTGCCTCCTTATGGAGATTGGATGCTTGTGTGAGATTGGCTAGATAGTATCAAGACCTTGACAGCGTTCTACCGCCGATGCTGCGGCGTAGGCTGGACGTACTCGCGTACTCGTGCCCCAATTCCGGGTGCGGGTCGTGACAGTTTGGATAGAACATTTGCTAGCAAAAGTCCTAGCACGGGATGAATCGGGACATCTGCTAAGGGCTAGCTACCCGAAGCGGAAAGACATCCGACCATCCCTGGTAAGACCAGTGACAGACTATGTATGTTTAACTATGCAAACTAACTATGACTTCATGGTAGGAAAGGTCATGGTATGTTTTGTACAGGTAGTTCAGACGACGCAGGCAAAAGTAAGCGAGTGGTGGTACATTTTTGTTATGTCATTTCAATTCTATCCCATGTTTGTAAAAATTAAACTAAGACAAGATAGAAAGATCACATAATAATAATGTTGCATGTTCACATGAATATTGTGTCAATTTGATGTATTGGGTTAGCTCACCCTCACCAGTACTTTCTGAAGTACTGACCCTCATTGCAGCAGGTTCCCCGAGCCAAGATGACGCAGCAAGGAGTTGAAGCTTCCCCTAACCTTTCACTGATCTAACGCGTTCATTTTCGTAACTTTTGGAGCACACGTACAAATTCTTAAGGAGCTCGCACATACCCTTTTGAAGCTCCGAGACGATGGTGCAGACTCGCACCCAAGGTGGTTTATCTTTTGAAGCTTTTAGTAAGGGATGTAATGTATGGATCGGTTATCTCATTTTGCGTCCATCTTGTAAGCCCACGCAGCACCCATTTACTTTTGAGTCAAGATTTTGTAACAAAGCTGTTCACTATCAATAAATAGAACTTTTTTTCATTTCAATGTGTGTTATTCCATTTGCTTACTCTATTGCATATATTTCTAAAGTATATCATTATGCCTAGGCCTTGTGTGAGCATGACTTACGCTCGCACGACATCACACCGGGAGGACGATTATCGATTTAGCAAAAATCGAGGGGCATGATATATTAGTTTCAAAGCATGGCTTTATATCCTTTGACCCTCATGTCATTAGAGTTTTCTTGAAACAACCTTGTCCCTCCTAGTTGAACTCTTGAATTCGTTTGTCCAAAATAAGATGTGTTCCATACAGTGAGTCAATAATATGATTTGAGACTAATGTAAGTTACTTTTCCTTGAAGGAACGACCTTAGAGCCAAATGCACCAGTGCGGGTTGTGGCGCAAGTATAAGAGAGAAGTTTCGACACTTTGGGCGCCTCTGGAAGTCAAGCAGTCGTGCCCTCTGTTGATTCGTTCGAGCGGATGATGAGCTTGATGGAAACACAGCAGAGGCAAGCAAAATTATGCCAAAATCAATTCGAGTCCCGGATTGAGGCTCAATTTTAGGCACAGGGGACTCAGACTGAGGCACAGCAAAAGCAGATATGATTGTGATGATGCCCGTCGCAAACAACCATTCAGCATCAACGGCCGCCGCGATATTTCCAGTTGTAGCCGAGATCGCGGGACCTCAGGGCTCTCAAGAACCTCTGCCCTCAGACTAGAAGGGCTCCATCCTTTAAATATCAGAGTTTAAGAAATTGTGTCATTCTACCTTCAAAGTTACTGAGGACCCCTCCGTGGCGTGAGATTGGCTGGTCGAATTGGAAGACTACTTTTAAGTGCTTCGCATGGACGAGATGAAGAGAGTTGCTTGTGCTCAGCTCCAACTTAATTTAAACGCACATGATTGGTGGTATGTGCACAAGCAGGCTATCCTGAGTGAAGAAAATAAGGCAACTATCTCCTGGTCCGTGTTCCGTAATGCCTTCGAAGAGGAGTATCTTCCCCCAGTCGCCCGTCGCGAGAAAGAGGACAAATTTACACATTTGCAGCAAAGTAATATGACAATGAGGATGTACGCCACATAATTCAACCGATTTGCTATGTTTGCCAAGTCTCATCTCCGTAACGCCGATAGTCGTGCCCATAGATTCGAAATAGGACTACGACCTTCTATTCGTGCTCACGTCGTCGTCCCTCGGTACCGTACCATGCGAGAGTCTCTAAACCACGCCCTCTCCTTAGAGCCGTAGTACCCTCCAGTTCACACCAACGCTGTACAAAATTTCCATCATAAGCGCCCTAGCAATAAAAGAGGTAACAACATGCCCAAGTGCCAAAATAACGACAGTTTTAAGGGTCCAAACCTGGGGAGGAACAATGGGCTCCACTGTGACAAGTGCGGCCGTAGCGGACACCTCGCTTGAGATTGTTGTGTACCAAATGAAGGATGCTTCAGATGTGGTCGCCTGGACACAAAGCAGTGAACAGTCGGAAGGGAGGACAGAATCAATGCCCCAACCATACCGTTCATCACAGAACCAGAGTCAAGCACCACGAGCAAACCAGGTAGCACCGCAGAATGCTCAAGGTCGGGTCTATGCTCTAACGCGGGAAGAGGCGTTCGCTTCAAACACTGTTGTGTCAGGTATATTGTTTTTCAATAATGTACCCGCTCGAGTATTATTTGATTTTGGTCCTACACATAGTTTTATCACGACAAATTTTGCCAAGGAACACAAGTTACCCCTGTCGTTAGGTCTTAATCTTAGCGTTAGCATCCCATCGGGCATGGACTTGCCTGCTCACTCAGTTTGTCGGGACGGCTACATTTGCATTGGAGGAAGAAAATTACTACTCGATTTTATAGTTCTAGACATCCAGGATTATGACATCATTTTGGGCATGGATTAGCTCGGCGCTTGCTCGGCAACGATCGACTATGCGAGCAAGCGAGTTGTGTTCCGTCTGGCTGGAGAGTCAGAATTAGTCTACTCGTACAGTCAAGACTCGGTAGCGTATACGGTGATCTCGACAATTCTTCTCGAGGGGATAAAACATTCTGGCTGTGAATGGTACTTAGCGTCAGTTCGAGACACTCGACGAGATGGTGCAAACATTGAGCGTGCTTCCATTGTGGCAGAATTTTCTGATGTGTTTTCGGATGAATTACCTGGCATGTCGTTCGACCGAGAGATAAGAGGTTACTATCGATACATTTTCAGAGACCCAACCAATTTTTAAGGCTCCATATCGAATGGCCTCTGCCGAACCAAAAGAGCCAAAGGTCTAGTTACATATCATGGGTATACTCGTCCGAGCACGTCTCCGTGGGGCACGCCTGTATTATTCGTGAAGAAAAAATATGGCTCAATGCGGCTTTGTATAGACAATCGTGGACTGAATAAGACCAATGTTCAAAACAAGTACCCCCTTACAAGATCGATGAACTCTTTGATCAACTAGAAGATGAGACAGTATTTTCAAAAATTGATCTTCGCTCAGGTTATCATCAACTCAAGATCAAGCCGGATGATGTGCCGAAGTCAGCCTTTTGCACTCGCTACGGCTACTATGAGGTTTTGGTAATGTCATTCGGACTGACTAATGCCCCTGTCGCCTTCATGGACTTAATGAATCGTGTGTTCCGTAATATCTCGACAAGTTTGTATTAGTGTTCATTGATGATATCTTGGTGTATTCGAAAAATAGGAAAGAACCTGAAAAGCATTTGCGGACCGTGCTATAGATTCTTCGGGACAACAAGTTATACGCGAAACTGGACAAGTGCAAGTTTTGGATGAGCATTTTAACTTTCCTCGGGCATATTATTTCTGCGAGAGGCATTTCAGTCGTTCCAAAGAAAATTGAAGCCATCGTCGAGTGGAAGCGACCTGCATCCATCAATAAAATTCAAAGCTTCCTCGAGCTAGCGGGCTACTACAGGCGGTTCGATAAAGAAATTTCCAAGTTAGCATTACCTCTGACTCGCCTCACTCAGAAGGGAGTCGCATTTGAGTGGTCCGTCGACTGAAAAGCCTCATTTAAAGAGTTAAAGAAGTGCCTTACCTCAGCTCCAATACTTGCATTACCTGACGAGACCTCAGGATTCCAAACATTCAGCGACGCGCAAGGGCAGGGCTTGTGATGCGTACTCATGCAGCGGGATAGAGTGATAGCCTGCACAATAAGGCAATTGAAGAAACATGAGAAAAATTATCCTACGCATGACTTGTAACTTGCGGCAATTGTGTTCGTGCTAAAATTGTGGTGACACTATCTCTATGGAGTGGCATGCCGAATTTACACTAACCACAATAGCCTAAAATACCTATTCACCTAAATGGACATTAACCTACGACGACGACATCGGCTAGAATTTTTCAAAGACTATGACTTGACAATTGACTACACTCCTGACAAAGAAAATGTTGTGTGGATGCTTTGAGTCGAGTGTTTGCGGGATCCCTGTCCGTCGATCGCTGGTTATAAAGAGACTTAGAGGCAATGGAAATTGAACTCCAAATTCGATACATTGGCACACAAGTTGCTCAGATGCGCTTTGTACCACTACCAAAATATGATAAAATAGCGACGTTTTTAGAGACGTCGTCAGTTAAATTCACCAACTTTAAAGAATTTAGCGACTCCATAATAAACGTTGTTGTACGTTATTGTTTGCGACGAATAGAGACTAGTATTGACTGTATTTGGGTTTTATTGAAAGAACAGTTGCTATATATTTTGTTAACGTCGCTAAGTGTCGTTAAATTTTTTATTTAGTGACGTTTGACGACGTTTTTACTGCGCTATTAAGTTTTTATTTTTTTATATTTATAAATGTAGGAAGTCGTCACTAAATTTTTTTTAATGGCGACATTTAAAGACGTCTAAGAAGTTGCTAATATTTTTTAGCATTAACATTGTTTAGAGACTATATAAACGTCGCTAATAGCAAAGTTTAGCGATGTCTGGATCAGGCGTCGCTAATTTATTTTTAATATAGCGTTAGGGTTTTCCTTTCTCCCATTCTCGCTCAAAAAATATCCAAATTTTTTTTCTTTTCCCCAAACCCCTCGCCGACGACCCCTACTGTTGACCGTGCTCCGCCGACCCCCTCCGACCGAGCTCTACTGCCGACGACCTCCCTTCCTCCTCCACTGAGCTCCTCCTCCTCCTTCTCTCTGGGCTCCTCCTCCTCCTCTCCGGGCTCCTCCTCCTCAACTGCCTACGCCGGCCTCCTCCTCCTCTCGGCTATCCCCTTCCTCGGTCAACCCCCAAGATCAGGTAAACCCTAACCCTAGCTATTTGACATGGACACGACATAGACACGAACACGACACAGATATTGACACGACACAGGATATAAGACAGACACATACACTGACACGACACGGGATATAACACTGACCCTAACCCTATCTCTCTTCTAGTTAGTATTTTAAGTTAATTAGACTTAAGGAGAGTCGTATACACGGACACGGGAATGACTTTTCAAAGTCGAGACACAACACGGTATTGGCTTCTTCTAGAGCTCTTATCCAACTTGGGTTAGAGCAGTGTCAAACCTATCCTTGACACAAGAGTTCATTTTCTGGTGGTTATGGCACAACATTGGTATATGTATCGCGTAACCAACGACACAGCGTCCCCTTCGGCCCTAACGACCCCCCTCGGCTCCTCTTAGCCCTGGCGACCCCCCTCCTCGGTCAGAGGGTCAAGTAACATATATTTGGAGTGAGTATCATGAGTAGAGTGTGTATCTAGGGTGTACTAGTGATGTATGTGTGTGTGTGTGTGTGTGTGTGTGTGTGTGTGTGTGTGTGTGTGTGTGTGTGTGTGTGTGTGTGTGCGTATAATAGCAGCAGCAAGCAATACCAATAACAGCAGCAACTTGCACCATGTGCAAGTGAGTGCACATTGTATACATATGTGTGTTTGAGTGTGTTTAGTGAGTTAGTATAGGTTAAGTGTTTAAGTGTTAAGGGTATCTATATTACGATTGAGTATCTAAGGATATTTGATTTTTGGTTTAGTATCCCAATATACTTGAGTAGGTATCAATATACCAAGATCCATGGATAAGTTATTGAGTATAGGGTATTGAGTTAATTATGAATATCTTAAGTACCTGGGGTACTAAATGTCAAAGATACTAAGTCCATATATAGCTATATGTATAGAGTTAGCTATTTAAGTTAAGTGGTAAATAGTTTCACATAGATAATACTCATTATAAAAGTAGAATAACTAGGTTTATGTTACAAGCTAGATAAATATAAGTTAAGTGGTAAATAGTTTTACATAGATAATACTTATTATAAAAGTAGAATAACTAGGAATGATTGTCGTCACCTCCAAAGTCAAGTGTCCATGTGAGCCATTCTCTGAAAAAAAAATTACTACTGTAAGCCTTTTGAGGCTATTAGAGTTCTACTAGAAATCTAGTAGACTTTTGGAAATCTAGTCTAACTCTAATAGCCTTTGAGGCATACAGAAGTAAATTTCTTTTTCAGAGAATGGCTCACATTGAATACGTGACGTCACACATATCCTTTATTAGTGTTCACATATGTATCCATCTTTGCATCCATTTGGATAATATTCTTGAACGATGTCTATTAATCTTTGCAAAAGTATTTAGAAATGGATCTGAATTACTACATACGTCATCGTTTGTGAATGTACAACCGTCATCCTGTGACATGTGCGGTGTGCGGGATAAATTCATTCAGGGGGCGAAACTGTTCCTGTAGTTCGTCAAGGCGTTCCCTCAGTACATGGACGACACCAAAATTAAGTGTCTGTGTGTGAGATGTAGCAACTTAAAATATCACTTAGAAGTGGATGTGAAATATCATTTATACTCGAGAAATTTCTTGCCAAATTACTATCAGTGAACCTCATACGGAGAACTTGTGTCTTTAGCATCGGATCCGGAGCCTTATGTGGAGCCGTATATAGATGTCTATGACCATGCTTATTATGACGAAGGGTGCATGAAAATGGTTTTTGACGCTGCTAGACCTAGTTTCAATCCTAATAATCATGATACAGCTGAGGAGACACCGAATGTCGACGCTGCAAAGTTCATAGAATTACTGGAGAATGCAAGAACTCCATTATATCCTGGATATGAGGATCATTCACCGTTTGAGGTGGCTACAAGATTTTTGAGCATCAAGTCCAATTTTAATATGTCGCAAGAATGCTACAACCGACTAATAGAGTTGATTATAGAGATCTTGCCAGAGGGTGCTAAGTTGCCTACAGACTTCTATCGATCTAAGAGGATGGTGAGATCGCTCTAAATAGGATACGAAAAAATTGATGTATGTCGCAATGGGTGTATGTTGTACTATAAAGACGATAAGAATGAAGATGCGTACAGATTCTGTGGTATTGATCGCTACAAGGCCACTGGTAGAGGAAGGTCTGTTGGTGCAAGGAAGCCTACTAATTTGATGCACTACTTGCTTTTGACGTCGTGGTTACATATGTTGTTTATGGTGAAGGATACTGCAGAAAACATGAGTTGGCACAGGCGAAAAAAGATTGAAGGAGTGTTGGATCATCCATCCGATGGAGAAGCATGGAAGCACTTTGATCGAGAGTATCCAGATTTTGCTTCGGATCCGCGTAATATCATATTGGGGCTCTCCTCCGACGATTTTACCCCATTCGGACTTTCGGGCTCCCAGTATTCGTGTTGGACTATGATTGTCACTCCGTACAATCAATCGCCTTGGATGTGCAAGAAGACTCCGTATATGTTCTTAACCGTTATTATCCCGGGTTCGAACAATTCGTAGAGGAACATCGATATGTATATACAGTCGTTGATAGATGACTTGAATCAGCTGTGGGAACTAGGTGCCAACACGTATGATATTTCTAGAAAGCAAAATTTTCAGATGAGGACAACACTTATTTGGACCATCAACGACTTTTCGGCCAATAGAATATTATCGGGATGGAGCACTCATGGCCATCTCTTATGTCCGTATTGCATAGACTGGACTAAGGCTTTGCATTTTAAACACGGAGGCAACCCGTCCTTCTTCGATTGTCATCGACAATTCCTTTCGAAGGATCATCCGTACAGGAGGAATATGGATGCTTTTCGTATCGGCGTTGTGGATAAGGCCAATCCACCGCTAAGGTGGCCCGAATACACGATATGGGAAGAGTTAAAAGATTTACCAAGTGCTATCGAAGGGCCTGCTAAGGGGTACAAGTGTGACAGATTTGGTCGCACTCATAACTGGACGAAGAGGAGTATATTCTGGGATATGCCATATTGGAGCACCAATCTGATCAGACATAACCTTTATGTTATGCTTATCGAGAAGAATGTATTTGATAACATAATTAATATTGTAATGGACGTAAAGGGGAAGATGAAAGACAATCCGAAGGCCAGGCTGGACTTGGAAGAAATATGTAGACATCCAACATTGCATTTGATAGAGGAGGGGAATGAAAAGTTAAAGCAGCCTAAGGCAATTTTCTTACTGGAGAAGGAGGATAAAGGGAGACTTTTTAGGTAGATTTAGGGCCTAAAATTTTCAGACAGGTACGTGTCAAACTTGAGAAGATGTGTCGACATCAAGGAGAATAAACTGACGGGTTTGAAGAGCCACAATTGTCACGTATTCATGGAGAGGTTAATTTTGATTGCATTTCGGAAATTTTTACCGTATGTCGTTTGGGATCCATTGACAGAGCTCATCATATTCTTCAGAGATCTTTATTCTACTAAGTTTTTCGTCGATCGTCTAAAAAAGCAAGAGAAGGACATTGTGGTAACATTGTGCAAGCTCGAGATGGTGTTTCCTCCTAGATTCTTTGACTCCATAAAGAATTTGCCAATTCATCTTTTCTGTTAGGCATGTGTTGGTGGGCCTGTCAGTTATCGGTGGATGTACCCGTTCGAGTGACATCTGGATCACCTAAAAGGAAAGATAAAAAACAAGGCACGGGTTAAGGGTTCTATTTGTGAAGCTTTTGTTCTCGAGGAGATTACAAACTTTTGCTCGACGTATTTCAAACCTCATATTGCTACTAATAGAACGGGAGCTCCGAGAAACAACGACAGATATCAAGAATCTAATGATGCAATACTGAAAGTATTTAATGCATCCGGAAAGCCTCGGAGAAAATAAAGAAGAGATATTTGAATGACGATGAGCTAAGGACTGTTAAGTTGTATATATTACTCAATTGCGATAAGGATGAAGTGGAGAAGCTAGAGAGATAAGTATTTAATACGTCCACGTTTATGTCATCTCAATGTAATAGTATACGCTAATATTATGCTACTAACCGACGGTTTTATTATTATGTTTTAGCACATATAATGATGAGCCAAGGTCGGTTAGATACTATATAACATACGAAGAAGTAGAACAAGAAATAAGACATCATTTTCCTTCTTGGTTGAGCGCATATGTAAGGAGCTAGGTAATTACTTTTTCTGTATGTGCTTGCACAATAAATAACTTACTATCGCTTCTTTGATATTTAGGTCGATCATCTAATAACACCAAAGACTGAATCTATTAGAACTCTAGTCAAAGGACCAATTACTGCTGTCAAAATATGGCCAAGTTATTGTGTGAATGGGTTTAGGTTCAAGTCAACAAATGCTCTGATCAGAGACAGCTTCCTGGATTTTGATTCCACGAAAAATAGTTTGTGTATCAAATTTTTGAACTACAAAGACGTCGATCCATTCAATTATTTCTTTGGCATCTTACGAGTGATTATGGAGTTGATATATAATTATGGCATAGAACCTACTAATATCGTGTTATTCAAGTGTGAATGGTTCGATCTGATTTATGATCAAGGTTGAAAAATTGACAAGCATGGTCTTGTCGATATAAACTACAAACGTGGATATCAAAACTATGAACCTTTTATCCTATCAAGTCAGGCACAGCTCGTGTACTTCACAACTTATCCTAGATGGGGAACAACGAGGTCGGACTAGTGGACAGTATACAAGACTAAAGCGAGAAATACCTTTGACATTGACAAAATAGCTTACAGAAGGACGAGCTGCCTCTTATATCAAATATTATAGATATGGACTCAACGGAAGCTATTCATTACATGACTAATAATGTAGAAGAGGTAGAATTATCCGAAGAGGAAGACGAAGTAGATGAAAGTAAAGATGATGAGGGAGAGGAAGAGGGGGACGAGGAAGACGAACAAGATAAATTTTCTGAACATGATTGAAAATAAAATAAATCCATTTGGACTTGTGACATGTATTACATTTTCACTATAGAATGTACTATTCATTTAGACTTATGACACTACTAGTTATTTATTGTGCAATTCAATTAATACTGTAAGATATAGATAATATTTTGACTGTAGAATGTTCTATATATCTGTTTATTTGTTCTATCATCATATGTTGTTATCAGGTATGACAGGACGACACGGAGCGTTCGGCAGATCCCGAGGTAGAAGAAGTGCTCCTCCGGTACTGCCAACTGGTTCTGGATCCTCGTCGCCAAGTACTCCAATATATCGACCAGCTACATCTCCGACTGCGATAACGTTACATGGCAAAACTCCTGGGACGAGTAGTTCCAGGCCTGAGACTACTCCATCATCCAGCGTCCATCTTGTTGACGGAATCATGGAGACAGATGAGAAGATGGCGGAGGTTGAGCCGACGTCATCTCCGTATCAGCGAGATCCTCCATGCGCACCTCCGGACGAGACGAGAACAAAGATTTGGGCAGACGGTACAAAGTAAGTCAATTAGTTGGTTTATCATCATATATATCGTGTATTTCTTTATTCATCATATATTCACTTTTTTATGAATATAATTATCTCTGTATAGATATCGTCCCTCGTCAGAACAGAGACGTCTGGGCCACTTTCTGAGGTACAACTATTCTAATGCTCCGGACGAGAGAAAGGCGTTCTGGTTTGCGCACTTCAAGGTAAAAGTATATTTGGTTTTAATATCAATCATCTAAATTATGTATATTATATAACTTACTAAATTACTTCTTGTTGCAAACGTATTTCTATCCACCGCACTGGGCCGAGTTGATCGAGCAGATGTTTCCTTTCGTCGCTGCCAAGCTGATCCGTGATGCTATGGATGACCAGAAGGCTTGTGATTGCGAAGGAAATTGATCCAAGGTTAGATCAAGCCTAAGAATTGGACTGCGATGAGGGCTACATTCGACGATCCAAGGTACAAGGAAAGGTCTGAGAAGGCCAAGTCGGCTAGGAAGAAGGCAGCAAAATGGTGTGGTGGCTCGATTCATATGACAGAACATTTTTGTTGTTTGGTATATTTTTTATTTCAGATATATTATTTTAATACAAGTACGATAAAATGGTAGTAGGATAAAATATTTAACTTTTGTATTAAATAATATATTTTTAACAGGTATAGAGGGGTGAGGATGCCAACATAGTGACCATCTTCTTGGCCACCCATAAGAAGGGTGGGAAGCTCATTGATGAGAGGGCCTCGCAGACCTATGTAAGTATTACATTACTTTATGTTAATTTTAATATAACTTAGAAAATATGCAAATAAATTTCTATGTAATTAGTAATAAATATCTTAGATATTAGCAATTATCAAGTGTCACGACCCGCACCCGGTTTAAGGGCACGAGTGCGTGGGTACGTCCAGCCTACGCCGCAGCATCGGCGGTAGAACGCTGTCAAGGTCTTGATACTATCTAACTAATGTCACGCAAGCATCCAATCTCCATTAGGAGGCACGGATGATACAAATAAGATGAACACATACTCAATCACAGGATTACAGCACGATAAGATTTCGAATAGTAAAACTAAAATTAAACACAACACAAGTCCACAAGTAATATTCTAACTCAACAATATCCAAGAATCATCAAAATGCCGGAGACAAATCCGGTACCAAATAGTCTACTTAAAGAACTAACAATAAATAATAACTCCGGCTAGACCTTCCAGAATCACAACTAAACTACCAAGTCTGCAGCTACTCACCATATAGTCCATAAAGTGTCGGACAGCGGTCCTCTAAGGCATAGTCTGGAAAAATATTTCCAGTCAGGAAGGAGCAAAGCAACACTCTCAAATAACAGTTCCATTAATTGATAATGTCTATAATACAATAAAACATGTCATGCTAGCTACTGAGAAGACAGTGAAATAAATGCAATGGCAATTTAAGAGAGACAGGCAATATAAAGAGACATGCAAAATAGGCAATGAGATACAGTCAGTGCATATAAGAAAATGAAAAGAACAAGGAACAATATCATATACGGGTGATGTAGTATATGATTTAAAATAGGAAACTATAATCTATTCTAAGTGTTTGAAATAGTAGTTTCAAAATGTGATCGGCTTGGGAACATGTACGATAGCTACAGGGCCTGGCTAATCATGGGTGAAGAGCATGATTAACACTTACAATTTCTATACTACAATAAGAGGTTATGATCACATTTCTTACTACTACTTCCCCGCCCCCAACTAGTACTGTGGATCCAACCATGACACGTCACGATACACGAGCAAGTCAAGTCTATCATGTACGATGTCTAAATATACATGTCGTGTACAATGTCAATACGATAATCAAGATAATATCTCATGACTGCAGATCCAAGCTATACTAGTCCGTGTAGCACAGTGTCAAAGATTCAGTTGTAACATTTCAAGATCATTGAACTTATAGCAATTATCAAGAATTAGAAATTATCAGAGAATGTACTTGCCTTGGGTCCTTAGCTGGTAATTATTGGTGTCCTGTTCCAGAGTATCTCCTGGTAAACCAACAGTCCTATAAACATATCACAAGCAAAACCACATTTGCATCAGATGCTACACTAACACAGTCTAAAAATACTGAGTTCGGGACTACGCTAGGTATGATACTGGTCACCTAGGATCACCTAGTAGATAGATACAAAATTATACGTATCTAAATTAACATATGTACTTACAATATATATATATCAAATTAAATACATATACAAAATATATGTAGATATACATTAAAAATGTGCTAAGGGTTTATACAAAAATATATATACAAATACGAAAATATAACTCTACATGTATATATTGATACCAAAATACGGTTATTTGAATATATACCAAATCTTATTATATACATATATATTTATGTACACATATATATATACCAATTTACATATATATACATGTCGTTAATTTAAATACATACTTACTCAATTTATTATACATACTACAATTATACAATTAATTACTAATAATAAATAATATCCAATTTACATATTTTAAAAACATACATATACTAAGTATATACCAAAAATATATAAATTGATTTAAATAAATATATATACATACCTGTATACCAATTAATACTAAATACGTACTAAATACGTATTATCAATTATTTTAAACATAAACTCTATTAAATTAGAAGAAAATACCAATATATATATATATATACCAAAATATACATATTAAAAAATATTATTTTAATACGTACACATACACATATACACATTATACCAAATAATATTTATACACATAGATTAATATATTAATACCTATACAAAACATATATATACTATACATATTAATTAAACATAAATTAAATAATACTATACACATTTATACCTACACAAATACATACTTACATACATTGTATATATACATACACTATACTATACATTAATTAAATATATACATATACATATATATTAAATTATTTATACATTAACATACACATTAATTATATATACAAATACATTTACTATTAAACATTAATTTAAATATACATATACGTATACACATTAATTATACTAATATTCATACATTATATATTTACTATACATTAGGTGTTCAAATATTAATTTAAACAATATACATATACATATAGTATATATATATACTCATACGTATATGTACGTATATATATACATATATATATATATATATATATATAAAGAGGGAAGGGGAGAAGAGAAGGGGACTTACTGGGCTGTCGGGGTGGCTGGCCGAGCAATGGCCGGAGTACGGGAGGAGCAGCGGGAGGCTGTTGGCCGACCACGCCGGAGTCTGTGAGGGGGGAGCCGCCGTGGATGGGGACTGCGCGGGTGGTGGAAGTGATGGGGAGCAGGCCGGGGTTCAGTCGGAGCGGGGTCGTCGTGCTCGCCGGCCGGAGGAAATTGTATGTGGGCTGCCGGGAGGCTGAGTAGATGGTGATGGTGGAGGAGTTTGGCCGCCCGGAGGTGCGAGGAGAGGAGCAGCCGGAGGTGTACGCAGAGGGAGGTGGTCGAGATCAGTCGGCGTTGGAGAATGTCGGCCGGAGTAGTGCAGGGTCGGGGCAATGGCCGGGAACAGATCCTGAGGGGGATGGGTGAACAGTACCCAGTTTCCCCCCTTCCAACTATTTGAATTCAAAAATTTTAAAGAAGAAGAAGAAGAAAGGAAGAAGGAGAAGAAGGAGAGAAGAAGGAAGGAAGAAGGATGGAGAAAAATATGGGAAGCCTACGTTGGAGAGAGGAGAGGTGGAGACTTGTGAGGTGGTGGTGTTTTCTAGGTTTCTTGGGATTAGGGTTTGAGGGTACAAGATATTAAATAGGGAGAGAGAGGGTGTGATGGAGGGTTGTGGATGCACCCAATTAATTGAGTGGTCCAGATTAAACATGAGGGAAATAATTCATGGGGGATTTAGGGTGAGGTTTAATTAAAATATTAAGGATTCCTTATTGGTTAAAATAATTGGGTGTTGGCACAAAATGCCAATTTGCAATTTAACCCTCTTAAATTTGGGAAATTGCACAAACACATGAAATGACAAAATTTGGCGGGCGATTCGGGGTCCGGTATTTTGTAGGGTCAGGGGACGCTGTATATCTGGTACGGGCTCAATTTACGGGGCACTGGAATTAAATTGGGATTTTAGAATCAGATAAAATAGTATCCTCAATTTAAATAAAAATAAATGCAAGTTGTGTTCAACAATTAATTAGGAGTACATGGGACCAAAATCGGGTCAGGTCATCAATACCAATATTGAAGAAAACTCAGAACAGAATATTACCCTAATTTGGACCGCACGAAAAATAGGTCAAGATTGCCTCCAATTTTCGATTGGAACGTACAACGATACAAAAATAGGAATTTATTAAAATAACGTCCGCGACGATTTTTGTGTGGCTAGAAATAATGCACAGAGAGCACGATTATGAGTTGCGAAAATAGCAGAATGGAAGGCGGGCATGTCTAGGGCAAGATTGTGAAATTTGTTGGAAGACAAAAGTCTGGATAGTGCTCCAAATATCAAAGCAAAGGCAATGCGCAGTAATTAAATAAATTACGGTAATTAATTACAAACTCTAAGAATAAATTCTAAAATAAAACAATTAACCTCAAAATTCCATAACTCCGACAGGTGCTCATCTGCTGGCTTCTAGGTCAAGTCTACCATCACAAACACATATGAACACTGTCTATAATATAATATATTAAAGTACACATCACACAGTTATTTAATTTAAATATATACTATTCATGCAATTAATTAATTATGACTACAATAATATTAAATATTGTAAAAAGTCGAAATTACCCCTGTTTTCGGAATGTGGTAGTGACAAGTCTACCCACCTTAAAAGAATTTCGTCCTTGAAATTTAAAATCCTCAAAATAGCGTTTAATCATACACATTATTATTTCCCTCAATTTAAATTCATCAACCACGAATCAATTAATAATCCACAAGGTCTTTTCACAATTTCAAAAATTTTGAAATTATTGTATAACCTGAAAAATCCTCAAAGTAAAAAAAATCAAAGTCCATCAAAATTTCCTTGAAAGTTTTTGTTAATAATTCAATACTCGGAATTTAATATTCACTCCTTAAATTTGATTTTTCAATGCACAGTATAAAATGAAATCTCGTCCCACAAATTTAAATTTAAACATTTATCCATCTAAATTTTATTTCTCGATTTCCTCTTCCTCAAAATGCTCAACAATATGATACTTAAGGATTCTCCAAATGCAACATCCAATTTATAAAATTCAAAAAAAAATCCTAACTTGCAATCAAATAAATATGATGATAGTCTCCCAAAATTTCCAAATTTTAATAATCCATTTAATCATGTCATAATCTTTCTGGAATTAATAAACCACCAATTATGCAATGTTAATTTCTTAACCATTTATTTAAATCAATATTTATCCTCAAATTTTAATCATCTTGTTCCTCTTGTCAAGTAATAACCTCTTCATGAATCTTTACTACAGTCAACACCAATAATCACGGTCTAAGAAAATTCTACCTATAGTCATGCCACATACAATCTAGGGAGAACATACATGGTTATGGTCTCATTTGTTATGGTGTTGCAGTCTATGCATCAGGGGTACTACTAACTATATTCTAACAAGAAAATCATGCATGCAAGCTACGGTACTAAGGTATCAGTCAATCAATCAAATAGATAGGAACAAGAGGAAGGAAGGAACAGAACCTGCTAACACATTACCTGTAGTATCGGTCTCCTCGACCGTCACCGCAAATGCCCGTCCTGTTGTGGTGGTTCCCTTCGCGGGTGCTGAGCAATATACGGTTCCACAGGTAGCCTAACTGGATCTCTATAATCTGAAGTTGTGCGCTGGCCGGGAAGATAAGAGGCTAGAAGACAATCCCTTACTCGATGTCCCGCAGTGCCGCAGTGCAAACAAAGTCCTAGCCTCGTTCTACAGCTCTTCCAAAGGTGACCTGGCTTCTTACAGAAATAGCAAGTCTGCTGTGTCTCTCTTGGAGGCTGTTGCTGATCCTGCTGAACATGAATTGGTGCCTGGTACTGCTGTTGATACTGATACTCCCATGGATGTTGCTAGATAGGAACTGGTGCTAGGTACTGCGGTGGATGCTGAAATATCCATGGTTGTTGCTGAATATGGAATGGTACTTGGTACTGCTGTTGGTGCTGAATACGGGGATGCTTGGCTGGTCCTGCGCTATTATTTGTATCTCCAATAGTATTGTGACTCCACTTAGGCCTGAGATCCAGATCCTCTTCTACAATCTGGGCATCCATCAAGATGGCCTCAAAGGTAGTGGTACGACGACCAGAAGTGCGCGACCTAATTTCTCTCGTCAGTCCCTTTCTAAATTTCTGGGCTCGATCTCCTGGGTCTCAAATCATAGACGATGCAAAACGGCTCAATCTACAGAATTCTGCAGCGTACTCGTCGACCGACATGTTTCCTTGAACTAAGTCATGAAATTGACTTTCCAAGGTTCCCAATGCCACGTCGGGAAAGAACTTCTCCTTGAAGAGTTCCTTGAAGGTCTCCCAAGTAAGTCCTTGTGCAGAAATTCTCGGTTCCGTGCGATACCACGTGAGTGCGATATCGAACATCTGACTGCCAGCGGCTTCTATCTGCAAGTTCTCCGGGATCTGGGTCAATCGCAGGCTTCTCTCTATATCCTCTAGCCAGCCGTCAGCGTAGAGTATCCCTTCGGTACCTTTAAACTCTCGAGGCATCATTCTTTTGAAATCCACTATAGTGCCTGATCTCTGCTGTTGCTGGCCAGGAAACTGCTGGTACTGTGCTACTTTCTCCAAAGCTTGGAGAGTCACTTGATGAGCATTCTCCATATTTTCTTTCATCAGCTCGGTTTGTGCCTGGTACGCTTCTGCTTGTACCCTTTGAGCCTCAGCTTGAACTCGCTGAGCGTCTGCCGTCACTCTCTGGGCATCTACCATGCCTTGGATCAAGGTAAACATCTGCGTTCCGTCAATGGGCAAACCTCTGGAAATCGGAGTCGGTGGAGGAGGAAGGTTGTCCGTCACAGCTGCGGCAATCTTCTGGACAGGTGGAGGAGGAAGGTCCCCGATAGGTGCAGACACACCTACGTGCATCGGAGATGTAGGAGAAACTACTGCTGTCTGTCCCTCAGGTGGAGAGGTGGCAGACCCCTCTAAAGCTGATGTTCCCGCTCTCATAGACCTTGTCTGCGGCGACATCCTGAAGACAGATCCCAAAGAATCAATTTAGGCAAAATACGATATCATCAAGGAAGGACAGTACAGTTCTAAGGAAGCAACATTCAAGATAAATAGATTGGAAAGAAAATCCTAGTTGTGATTGCACAGGTCAAGGTGCATCTAAGGTCTGATACCTCTATCCCCTAGGTATCACAGTTCTATCACAAACACACTCACTGCTAGCTTCCTTGCCTACTGCAATCGCTGATACTAGTTATTCTTATCACTCAATGCATATCAATTCCAATACACTATACTAAGTACTGCACTCTCTAATACAATCCTAGATGAAAACCCAAGTCAGTTGGCAGTGAGATCTCAATCATGTTCTAGCCAACATATCCTTACACATGCATCTCATCTACTTATATACAATTATATCTCTCACTATAAGATTTTTATCCTCAAATAAAAATTCCTCAAAATAACTCCTCGAATAAATTTTATAGTAAAATGCATACTCTTTCCTCAAGGTTAATTATCTAAATACTGAAGTAAAAACTTAATCACTAAAAATCTTTACAGTTTTGTCTATGTTCATTGAATCGAATCTGAATCCTCAAAAAGTTTTAATGACAATATCTCTACTTCTCAAAATTCAAAAATGTAATTCATTCTCAATCTTCAAATTAAAATTTAAATCCATATCTAGTAGTCCAATAGCCCTAGTGTTATCTTCCTCACTGTCCTCATCGACATGTGTCATCAAGTAATACCATAAATTAGTCTGTAAATATATCTTGATATGAAATCAAACCCTATAATGAAACCAAAATCCTAATTTAATACCTAATCAACAATCAACAAGTGAAACCAAAATCCTAATTTAATAACTAATCAACAACAATCAAATTCAATATCAATAAGTGAGAATGGACGGAACAAGGCAATGATTTAAATTGAAAATTTAACAAGATTCTCAGGGGTCATCCCAGGAATCTCTCAAGGAATTGTGATTGAGTATTTGCTCTCGTCCTAGTATCCTATGTCCTAGATTCTATCGCAGGCACGCAGTAGTATAACAAGGATGTCACACTACCACGATATCGCTCTAAATGCGAAGTCTGACCTGCATGGGCCACAACTAAAAATGTGTCACGACCCGCACCCGGTTTAGGGGCACGAGTGCGTGGGTACGTCCAGCCTACGCCGCAACATCGGCGGTAGAACGCTGTCAAGGTCTTGATACTATCTAACTAATGTCACGCAAGCATCCAATCTCCATTAGGAGGCACGGATGACACAAATAAGATGAACACATACTCAATCACAGGATTACAGCACGATAAGATTTCGAATAGTAAAATTAAAATTAAACACAACACAAGTCCACAAGTAATATTCTAACTCAACAATATCCAAGAATCATCAAAATGCCGGAGACAAATCCGGTACCAAATAGTCTACTTAAAGAACTAACAATAAATAATAACTCCGGCTAGACCTTCCAGAATCACAACTAAACTACCAAGTCTGCAGCTACTCACCATATGGTCCATAAAGTGTCGGACAGCGGTCCTCTAAGGCATAGTCTGGAAAAATATTTCCAGTCAGGAAGGAGCAAAGCAACACTCTCAAATAACAGTTCCATTAATTGATAATGTCTATAATACAATAAAATATGTCATGCTAGCTACTGAGAAGACAGTGAAATAAATGCAATGGCAATTTAAGAGAGACAGGCAATATAAAGAGATATGCAAAATATGCAATGAGATACAGTCAGTGCATATAAGAAAATGAAAAGAACAAGGAACAATATCATATACGGGTGATGTAGTATATGATTTAAAATAGGGAATTATAATCTATTCTAAGTGTTTGAAATAGTAGTTTCAAAATGTGATCGGCTTGGGAACATGTACGATAGCTACAGGGCCTGGCTAATCATGGGTGAAGAGCATGATTAACACTTACAATTTCTATACTATAATAAGAGGTTATGATCACATTTCTTACTACTACTTCCCCGCCCCCAACTAGTACTGTGGATCCAACCATGACACGTCACGATACACGAGCAAGTCAAGTCTATCATGTACGATGTCTAAATATACATGTCGTGTACAATGTCAATACGATAATCAAGATAACATCTCATGACTGCAGATCCGAGCTATACTAGTCCGTGTAGCACAGTGTCAAAGATTCAGTTGTAACATTTCAAGATCATTGAACTTATAGCAATTATCAAGAATTAGAAATTATCAGAGAATGTACTTGCCTTGGGTCCTTAGCTGGTAATTATTGGTGTCCTGTTCCAGAGTATCTCCTGGTAAACCAACAGTCCTATAAACATATCACAAGCAAAACCACATTTGCATCAGATGCTACACTAACACAGTCTAAAAATACTGAGTTCGGAACTACGCTAGGTATGATACTGGTCACCTAGGATCACCTAGTAGATAGATACAAAATTATACGTATCTAAATTAACATATGTACTTACAATATATATATATCAAATTAAATACATATACAAAATATATGTAGATATACATTAAAAATGTGCTAAGGGTTTATACAAAAATATATATACAAATACGAAAATATAACTCTACATGTATATATTGATACCAAAATACGGTTATTTGAATATATACCAAATCTTATTATATACATATATATTTATGTCAACATATATATATATACCAATTTACATATATATACATGTCGTTAATTTAAATACATACTTACTCAATTTATTATACATACTATAATTATACAATTAATTACTAATAATAAATAATATCCAATTTACATATTTTAAAAACATACATGTACTAAGTATATACCAAAAATATATAAATTGATTTAAATAAATATATATACATACCTGTATACCAATTAATACTAAATACGTACTAAATACGTATTATCAATTATTTTAAACATAAACTCTATTAAATTAGAAGAAAATACCAATATATATATATATACCAAAATATACATATTAAAAAATATTATTTTAATACGTACACATACACATATACACATTATACCAAATAATATTTATACACATAGATTAATATATTAATACCTATACAAAACATATATATACTATACATATTAATCAAACATAAATTAAATAATACTATACACATTTATACCTACACAAATACATACTTACATACATTGTATATATACATACACTATACTATACATTAATTAAATATATACATATACATATATATTAAATTATTTATACATTAACATACACATTAATTATACATACAAATACATTTACTATTAAACATTAATTTAAATATACATATACGTATACACATTAATTATACTAATATTCATACATTATATATTTACTATACATTAGGTGTTCAAATATTAATTTAAATAATATACATATACATATAGTATATATATATACTCATACGTATATGTACGTATATATATACATATATATATATATATATATATATATATATATATATATATATATATATATATATATATATAAAAAAAGGGAAGGGGAGAAGATAAGGGGACTTACTGGGCTGTCGAGGTGGCTGGCCGAGCAATGGCCGGAGTACGGGAGGAGCAGCGGGAGGCTGTTGGCCGACCACGCCGGAGTTTGTGAGGGGGGAGCCGCCGTGGATGGGGACTGCGCGGGTGGTGGAAGTGATGGGGAGCAGGCCGGGGTTCAGTCGGAGCGGGGTCGTCGTGCTCGTCGGCCGGAGGAAATTGTATGTGGGCTGCCGGAAGGCTGAGTAGATGGTGATGGTGGAGGAGTTTGGCCGCCCGGAGGCGCGAGGAGAGGAGCAGCCGAAGGTGCACGCAGAGGGAGGTGGTCGAGATCAGTCGGCGTTGGAGAATGCCGGCCGGAGTAGTGCAGGGTCGGGGCAATGGCCGGGAACAGATCCTGAGTGGGATGGGTGAACAGTACCCAGCTTCCCCCCTTCCAACTATTTGAATTCAAAAATTTTAAAGAAGAAGAAGAAGAAAGGAAGAAGGAGAAGAAGGAGAGAAGAAGGAAGGAAGAAGGATGGAGAAAAATATGGGAAGCCTACGTTGGAGAGAGGAGAGGTGGAGACTTGTGAGGTGGTGGTGTTTTCTAGGTTTCTTGGGATTAGGGTTTGAGGGTACAAGATATTAAATAGGGAGAGAGAGGGTGTGATGGAGGATTGTGGATGCACCCAATTAATTGAGTGGTCCAGATTAAACATGAGGGAAATAATTCATGGGGGATTTAGGGTGAGGTTTAATTAAAATATTAAGGATTCCTTATTGGTTAAAATAATTGGGTGTTGGCACAAAATGCCAATTTGCAATTTAATCCTCTTAAATTTGGGAAATTGCACAAACACATAAAATAACGAAATTTGGCGGGCGATTCGGGGTCCGGTATTTTGTAGGGTCAGGGGACGCTGTATGTCTGGTACGGGCTCAATTTACGGGGCACTGGAATTAAATTGGGATTTTAGAATCAGATAAAATAGTATCCTCAATTTAAATAGAAATAAATGCAAGTTGTGTTCAACAATTAATTAGGAGTACATGGGACCAAAATCGGGTCAGGTCATCAATACCAATATTGAAGAAGACTCAGAACAGAATATTACCCTAATTTGGGCCGCACGAAAAATAGGTCAAGATTGCCTCCAATTTTCGATTGGAACGCACAACGATACAAAAATAGGAATTTATTAAAATAACGTCCGCGACGATTTTTGTGCGGCTAGAAATAATGCACAGAGAGCACGATTATGAGTTGCGAAAATAGCAGAATGGAAGGCGGGCATGTCTAGGGCAAGATTGTGAAATTTGTTTGAAGACAAAAGTCTGGATAGTGCTCCAAATATCGAAGCAAAGGCAATGCGCAGTAATTAAATAAATTACGGTAATTAATTACAAACTCCAAGAATAAATTCTAAAATAAAACAATTAACCTCAAAATTCCATAACTCCGACAGGTGCTTATCTGCTGGCTTCTAGGTCAAGTCTACCATCACAAACACATATGAACACTGTCTATAATATAATATATTAAAGTACACATCACACAGTTATTTAATTTAAATATATACTATTCATGCAATTAATTAATTATGACTACAATAATATTAAATATTGTAAAAAGTCGAAATTACTCCTGTTTTCGGAATGTGGTAGTGACATCAAGTATCCATACTTTTCTAGGCCGAGTATCTTAGGTTCTGTGAGCGGGCGACTTCTTGTGCACCTACAGTGGGAGAGGATGGTACTTTCTCGCATCCCTCTCTAGCTCCGTCGGCAGACGAGCTGTGGGTGATCGCCACTAGTGGTCTCCAGAGGGATACCTACTACAATACGAGATCCTATGGCGCCCTTGTTGCAACCTTGTCCTCTACGGCCTCCTTTGCAAGTGTGCATTCCCCACAACCCTCGCAAGCGTCTACCCTAGTCTAGGAGACCATTGACCATCAGATTGCGTCTCTCCGTGATGAGTTGCTACGAAGGAGGGAGGAGCGGCCACTGTCTCATCCGCAGACAGATGATGTATCGTTCATCGCACGATTTGATATGCTCGAGCGAAGTATCATATAGCTCAGGGATATAACCGAGAGGACGGAGCATGGCGCTAATGATCTCAGAGCGTCGACATAACGTAGCGTGACGGTGCTGCAGGTATCACAGCTGTCCATGGGAGAGAGGCTGACTAAGATACATAATTAAATGGTTGATAGTAGTAAGAGGCTGTTATCTACCATGGATTCATACAACTATCGACTAGCAGCATTGGAGCAGATATGTCCTCCTTGTGTGCCTCCATCGACACCTACTCTACCGACATCATTTCCTTCTTCATCTACATCGGTACCGATTTCACGGGAGCAGTATGAGTTATTCTTATCCCTGGTGTGCGCCGGTGCTCATTCTTCTCCAAATCTGTAGTAGTCCTAGTTATGACAGTTTACATGTTGTTTGTGTTTTGACCCATTATATTGGGTCATTTATAAAATTATACATTTATTGAGGCTTTCAAACTTTATTTCTTGCACTCAGTTGTGTGGATATTTATTACATTCTTTACGACAAAATTTTTTTGATACTCGGTTTATAATTCAAATGTGTCGTTTTCTTCAAAATTTACTTTATTATTTATATTAAATGTGTGTAAATTTATCGGTGTTGAGTGTTCCACCGAAGGGGTCGGCGAACCCAAGAAAATCAATGGAGGGTTGCTCCGGGTCTATTTATATAAATTATGAATTCATAAACTGCAGGAAGATTGGTTTGGAAACCATTTTATATTATATATATTTTATTTTTTTACTACAAATTTAGCGACGTTTAACGACTATTAGCGATGTTTATATACGTCACTAAATACGTCGATAACTGTATCATAACGTCGCTAATTATGTCGCTAAACGTCTCTAAAATGCTGATATGGCAATATTTACTAGGTCAGCAAAATGTCGCTAAATGTGTTGCAAAACATCGCTAAATAGAAAAATATTAGCGACATTTAGCGACAAATGATATGTCACTGATTTAGCAACGGAACATCGCTAAACGTCGCTAATATAAAAAATATTAGCGACACGAATACGTCGTTAGAAAACGTCGCTATAGCGATATTTTCCCTGTCAGCGACTAGCTTAAATGTGACTTCAATGAAATATTGCTAAAAAAATTTAGCGACGTTTCCAGACATCGCTAATTTAACTTATTCTGGTAGTGTACACAAACTGATAGAGAGAGTCATGTCTACTCTAATGGACGACTCATTCCTAAAGAAAATGCGCAAGCAGATTCTAGCAGGGAAGGCAAAGGACTTTGTAGTAGACGATAATAAAGTATTGCGAGTGAAGGGAAGGCTATGCATCATCAACAATGCAGAACTCATAAATGATATCCTTGCAAAAGCTCACTATGCAGCCTACACAGTCAATCCTGGGAGCACGAAGATGTATAAGACCTTCGTACTATCTTCTGGTAGCATGACATAAAGAAAGATGTGGCGCACTTTGTGTCGTAATGCATAACATGTCAAGGGTGAAAGCAAAACATCAGAGACCGGGCGGGGAGATGCATAATCTTGCTATTCTGGAATAGAAATAGGAGCACATGAGCATGGACTTCATTGTCGGCTTACCGAAGAGGCAATGGGGGAACGACGCAGTCTGGGTCATCGTCGACCGGTTAAATAAGTCAGCGCACTTCATTGCCATTAAAATTACTTGGAGCATCGATCGCCTTGCTTAGACCTACCTTGATGAGATAATTTGGCTGCATGCAGTACCAGTTTCTATTGTGTCAGATCGGGATGGACAATTCCTATCACATTTCTGGGAGAGCCTTTAGTCAGCGATGAGGACCAAGTTGATGTTCAGCTAAGCCTAACATCCTCAAATCGATGGCCAAACAGAATGGATAAATCAGGTGCTCGAAGACATGCTGTGTCTCTGTGTGATCAATTCAAAGTCAAGTTGGGACGTCCACCTACCGTTAGCCGAATTTGCATACAGCAACAGTTACCAGTCCAGCATCCAAATGGCTCCGTATGAGGCTTTATATGGGCGAAAGTGTAGGTCAACAATCTATTGGGATGAAGTTAGGGAGCATCAAATCCTTAGGCCGAAACTAGTCGAACAAATAGTCTAAAAGGTTTGGTTGATCCGAGAGCGACAAAAAGTAGTACAAAGCCGGCAGAAGAGTTATGCCGACATTTACTAACGACCTCTTGAGTTCTTTAATGGTGAGCATGTATTTTTGAAGGTCTCGCCCATGCGAAGAGTCATGAGATTCGGAGTTAAGGGGAAGTTAAGTCCGAGATTCTTCGGCCTGTTCGAAGTCCTCAAGCGAGTCGCTCTAGTTGCCTATCAAATTGTATTACCACCAGCCCTGTCAAATGTGTATGATATCTTCCATATATCACAACTTAGGAAGTACGTCCATGACCCAAGCCATGTGGTAGATTTTGGTCACCTAGATCTGTAAGCAGACTTGTCGTACGTTGAAAAGCCCGTTCAGGTCTTGAATCGGAAATAGAAACAACTCCGAAATCGTGCAAATCCGCTTGAGCGCGTTCTTTGGCGAAACCACGCGATCGAGGAGTCGAACTGGAAAATTGAATCGGACATAAAGGAAAAGTTTTCCTTTCTTAGGGGTAAGTTCCATTTCTAAGTTTCAAGAATAAAACTTTTTATTAGTTGGTTAAGATGTCGAGCCTCGTTCCCCCTTTTCGGGGAGCGCAGCTAAGAAATATTTGGTATCGTTCGATCGGGATAGATTGAATCAAGATCTTTTCCTCGTTATGGATTGGTTTCTTCAAAATCAAATCCCACATCCAGCGGATCATGCCTCAAAGAAGGACTCGGCGGTAGAGTCGCGAGGGGTCTTTCCGTTACGCTGGTTTCTTTGCCCATTTTCGATGCCGCTTGGTTGCTTTCTCGTTGGTTTTTTGACTTGCATTTTCTTGAAAGCTTTTGATGGATTTTGTTGTCTTCATTTTTTAACTTCGTATTTTATATCGAACTCTGGGAGATCGAGACAAGAAGATATTGATCATCTATTTATGCGTGCAGGTGATCATATAGGCGACGCACAAGCGGAGTCCTAAAGATCTCCCATGTCTCTTTCCTGATTCACCAACTTGTGAGTGGCCTTACTTTCGATTAGCTGGCTCTTCCTTCCAAGTCTTCAATCTTAATAATCTGACTCGTTTGTGCATTCCGATCAACGATACCATAATAATAAAAGTGAGTCAAAGATAATAAGAAGTAGACATGAAACGCCGATGCTTATAACATAGAAATCACTGAATGATCACTTGTTTGCGTGCATATCCTCTATGCATGTACCTATTTATGTTTCAGTTGTAGCTAGAACTTATTCATCTATAACTGTACAATATGTAGTACATATTTTCAATGTGATCACTTGAGTAGATAGACTATACTATCAGAGTATGCTATGAAGTTTATTTTCTTATGTTGTCTTATATGCCTCATTTGTTAAATTAGTTTTGAGATGATGCTATGAAGTTTATTTTCTTATTTTGTCTTACATGCCTCATTTGTTAACTTAGTTTTGAGATGATGCGTGGTCATGAACAACTTATGCACAAAAGAAGAAGTTCTACGAACGGTCGCTGGGGCACTGGGACCGCTTCGGCCTGGGTAGAATATTTGCTAGCTGAAGTCCTAGCACGGGATAAATTAGGACATTCGCTAAGAGCTAGCTACCCGAAGCAAAAGAGAGCCGGCCATCCCTAGTCCGACTATTTAACTGTGCAAATTAACTATGCCTTCGTGGAAGAGAAGGTCATAGTAAGTTTTGTACAGATGGTTCAGAAGGCGCAGGTAAAATTCACCGAGCGGTGACAAATTTTTGTTATGTCATTTTATTTCTATCGCATGTTTGTAAAAATTAAACTAAGATAAGATAGAAAGATCACATAATAATAATGTTACATGTTCACATAAATATTGTGTCAATTTGGTGTGTTGGATTAGGTTGCCCTCACCGGTACTTTTTAAAGTACTGAGCCTCTTTGTAGCAGGTTCCCCGAGCCAAGGTGATGCGGCGAGAAGCTGAAACTTTCCCCCAACCTTTTATTGATCTTACGCGTTCGTGTTCGTGACTTTTGGAGCGCAAGTACATATTATCAAGGATCTCGCATATACCCTTTTGAAACTTTGAGGCGATGGTACAGACTCGCACCCAAGATAGTACAGATAGTGGGTGATCAAGTTGAAACCCACTCAGGTACTCTGGTGCTCCTAGTGATCACCATCTAGTGGAAGATAAAGAAGGTCCTCTAGTTCCGCTACGAGATTTGGCCATGCAAAACCAGGGGAGTCAGACCCCAATAACAAGTACCACAATGGAGCCCAAAACTATGAAACTAAAACCAGTAATAACTAAGACAACAACGGATAGAGACAGAAATAAATAAATACAAATCGAGACTCATGAGCTACCACTGCACTTATCTCGAGAGTAGAAAAGGCAATAAGCTAAGTAACTTGTGAAATAAAGTAAACATGGGACAAGTAAAGATAAACGTGAACATATAATCATGTAATGTGTCGGAACAATAACTAAGAACATGTGCAAGATCATGAAACAATGACTAAGAACATGTAAGGTAATCCGGAGCATGTGAGCATGTACCGTACAAGGGGTCATGTATAGCATGTGAGTACAGGATCTCAGATATGGTATAAACAGTAATTATGTAAAGGGACAATAACTGAATATAATAGCTAAGGAAACAATAGGACCCGTGAATAGACAATAGGACTAGTTTTCTACCCTTACAACAAACAAGGACAAAAGGTAGGAACCAACCCTATGACCATTCGCATGTCCCAAGTCAACAACTACAACAACACAATGATGAGAATAATAACTAAGTATAATAACTATAGAAAAAGAATAAGCCAGCAAGCGACAAGGAACTTAGAAACTCCTCGAGATTTGAGCCATTACCCTTAAACCAAACAAGGACCGGGGTTATGAATCTTTTTTCGAGCAGAACTTATCCTCTGGCCACCCACCGACACATATGACAATACGAGAAAAGAAAAGACAATACGCAAGCATAAAGAAAGTAGAGGACAAACAAAGAAGTACGGCCAATATTTCATACGACTTGCTATCATTAGCTAACTAGGGTTATCACAATCCTAATTACTAACAAATGCAATACTGAGAATTTCTATGGTTGCATGCCCTGTAGATTGTCCTAGCTAGCTAGACCACAATATCAAATAACTATAATAAACAAGTATTGTTTCCCCACTCAACTGTGTTCTAGCAATGTGCCCCATTCGACGGCGTGCTACAAATCCATTCTGGCTAACGTTAAGATAACGATATTGCATGCAACATAGGTATTCTCCCCTCCCGATGATCTAATTATTCAAGCTAGTTGTTTTAATCCTTAACTTTTTTGTTTAGGATTTTGGGTGTGGCATTCCGCAGAATCCATCATAGACATGTACTCCACTCAGAGATATGCAAGACTGAACAATAATTTGACAATTACAAAGCACAAGTAAAGACAAGCTACAACAGGAAAATATATAAACAATAAAATATGAGTGTGCAACTACGAGCCACTATAAAGGATAATAAAAGGATAATGGACATGAGTGCGCTACGAGGAGCTACTATCAGGCAAGTACAGGAACTAAGAAGACATGAGTGCACTACGATGAGTCACTATAAGGCATGTACGGGGCAGTTAGATAAAGGGTAGGTGTCCCCTAACTATACCTGGTAACGAGTATGGACAAATATATAAAGGGTAGGAGTCCCCTTGCTATACACAATGTCAGGTCTGACAAGTGTATAAAGGGTACGAGTCCCCTAACTATACATAATATCGAGTCTGGACAGTAAAGTGTAACAAACATATACATCAATATGTGCAGAGGCCCTATGAAAGAGTAATAGGGATACAATGATAAGAAAACACATGAAAAAGAGTACAAAATCAGTATACCGGCGGTATGTCGTCCAAGGTACAACCAGAAAGGCAGGGAAAAATCAAGTTAGTCAAATCGGCATACACCAGCACATCGTCGGTATGCCAGTTTGGGTCACAGTAGGTTTTCGAATCCAATAAATTGGTATACCATCGGTATAGACCAATATACCGTTGGTATGCCGATTTAGATCACAGTAGGTTTTCTCGTTTCAAAGTCAGGCCAAAATCAGTATATCGTCGGTATACACCAGTATACCGTCAGTATGCCGGTTCCGATAGCCAATTTTAGGAAAAGTCTAAGGAAAGTCTATTTTTTGGACCGAAATCGCGTCCCAAAACTCAGCAAAAACTGGTCTAGAAAGATGTCAAGATTAAGGGTAAGTCTTATATAGCCTATAGATTTTATGGCAATCACTTTTGTTATCATTTTGGACACCGAGTTTCCTATCGGTGAAATACTAGGGTTTCTACAGAAAAAGTCAAACCAAGCTAAAAATAATTTCTGAAATATGCACATGGTTGGAAATACTTGAGAAACATATTTAACAAAACGAGTTCCATGGAATTCTAAGTATAAAATATCAAGGAAAATAAAAACTGTAAAAAAATAAAGTCGTTCAGAATTTTGACAAGATGTACTTGTCTAAGGTCGAGCTCCCAGCCTAAACCTTCAACTCCGCCACCAAGAGGGGTTCAGAAACCACACTCTTAGGCCTCAAGACCAAGATCTAATCTCCAAAAGGAACTAGAGAGGAAATGAAGAGAGCAGAGAAAGAAAGAAAAGACAAAGGAGAGAGAAAATAAAAGGGTAAATATAGAAGGGGTGAATTAATTGTGATCGTTGGATATGCCACATCAGCGATCCATGTCATGATCTAAATCAATCCTAACAATTAAAAAGAAAACCAAATAACCATTGGATAATAGGGTGTCAGAACCAAGAAACCAATCGGCAATTGGATGCATCAATTCTATTTACAAAATTATCTAAACACTATTCACTAAAATATCTAAAATATTTATCATGAAAAATCAAGGAAGGGAAAAACATCCTGAAAGGTATACCGGCGCTACAGATCAGTATATCGTCGGTATGCCGGTCAAATGGTAAAATTCTCTAATTCGAGAAAATTGAAGGTATCAGCTCTACACACGGGTCCTAACATGGGTCTAAGGCAATGTCAATGGTTATTCTACTATTTAAGGGTGGTCTATAATATCAAAATTAAAAATCCAATCACAAAAAATACAAATACACAAAAATACAAAACATAGTCTAAGGAAAATTTTCAAGAAAAAAATTTAAATACCAAAAATCCAGAAATACAAAATTCAATAACGAAGGTTACAGACAGAGCCCATGGCTGAACACTATGGCACTAATGTTAGGTTAACTAGTAAATAATTAGTTAGTTTTACTTAAGAGATAGTTACAATTTAAGAAAGAATTAACTACTAGGGTTCGTTAATAAAAGACTTTTAAAACCAATTTAAGAAATAATATATTAAGCATTTTAGAAATAAATAACTAAAGAAGTATTTATAATTTTGGTACAACTAGCGAGGAGTGAACTTTACGACTTTTGAGACCTTCAAGCAAGTACATTTTTTTTCTATTTACGATTTTGCATTTCATATTGATTATATGTTATCGTTGTTCATTGATTGATATTGAATGAGTCGGGAGGGTGATACTAGGCATAGCTTGTAGTTTACCATTAGCCGGACGATGATTGCCTTATGTCCATTTATTATTGATTGACTGCTAGCACTATTAGTACCTTACTCACATTATCCCCTACTTGTTGTATTTAGTGTCAGATTACATGTCGTACATTTAGCATAGTGCATGATTATTTAGGTACATTTTGGTCACTTGTCTATTTTCTGATTATCACATATTATTTATTTATTGCATCATATTGTAAGTGGTTTGGGTTATATTTTACTTTTACCTTTCCTAATTGGGTAACCGTGGAAGGTGAGGATAATGATGAGATGTACCCTAGCTACTATAGTCCTTCTAATAAAATAATGGTTGTCACACCCCAGTCCCAAATACGTAGGACCAGGGTACGTGGCATTAGCCAGTTACGTATTCCACCAGACTCTTGTCCGACTCGAATACGTATAAGTTGTACTACAATGGTCACTATCTAGATAACACAACAAATATATCTAAGTCATAATCCACAATGAAATTAAATACAAGAATGGACAACATATATCCTGGTGTGCACCCCATTCAATACTTGTCCGGATATACTCGAAGAAATAACAACGTATACAAAAATAGGCTATAGAAACAGAAATAGTAACGAGATATGATAAACATAACTGCGGTAGAAATGATAACAGTACCTGAGTCCAATGCCTGCATGATGAGACGGTAGGCATCAGCAGCTCCAGAAAACTCCTCAACCATCTATGCTACAAAACTGGCAGTGGACCAGGTCCTTAGAGGGACGTAATAAGGTACAAGAAATAGCATGCCAAAGTAACTGTAAATAAATAACAGGTGTGCTCAAGGTATCTAACATAAACTATCTAAGTGAATGCAGTGAGAACGTACTCGTTCGCTAAACCACCTGGTTCTGTAAGTCTGCATAGATACAACAATAGCTAGTAGTAATAGTAGTAGGTACGTACAGGCCCTGTCAAGGTACCTGTTGTACTATAGGGCCCGAAGAGCAAGCATCGGTAGCTAGTAGTATGTGATAGCCCAGCGGTACGATAAAATTTCTCCAACCCTATGTAACTCACGTCTCATGTCCACGATACGCAAGACAATCACTATCTATGTCTCAAGTCCAGGTGTAAATAACATCATGTCAACTAGCATATGTCTCAAGTCCTGTCCTAAAATAGAAGCTGAAGGCTTTTGTACATGAAAGTCGTGTATAGTATCCTAAGGTAATTAGTGCAAGTGTTGCACGTATAAGATACACGATGACAATGCAATCTAACAATACCCAATTTCGCGTACGAAAGTCGGCACCCGAATATAACTCGGACGCTAAGTATCGTCACGTTCCTAGGGTGATAACAAAGTACATGTATTAAAATATAAACTATAAACTGCAATTAAAATTAAGCATAATTTACTGAGACCAAGGCAAGGTACACTTGCCTGAATCTTTCTGATGAGTGAACAAAGATCTTGCTTTGGTAATCCCAGTCGTATCATCACGTACTCTTATGAACATATGATATCTACCGATCAGCTATCATACTAAGGTATGCTACACACAACTATTTCATAGTCATCTGTGTTCAAATCTAGATCATATGGCAACTAGTCTACTTTTAGGTTCAAGTTGGTACTAAGCTACACCATTAATCTACCATAAATATATTCATAAATTATACTCTAATAATTCTTGAATATTTACTATATTATTAACAAAATAGTATACTCGCTCTTGAAATTATGTATTCTATATCACAAGTAATCACCAACAAAAACTAGTTAGTATAGACTAGTTCTTAGCACATCATTCTGATAAAATCTCTTCATGAATTCTGACGCATAACATTCTCAAAAAATTAAATTAAAATTCTGAAATTAATCAAAATATAATATATAATTACTTTCCTAACATGGAAATTAAAACTTGAAATTATAAAATATAAACTAGTTGCACCAATCTTGTGTTTACACATGCTCAACACTATTACTCTTATGAATTTCTACAAATTTTAATTCTAAAACAAATAATTTATAATCTGGAAAATTATATAAAATTAAGTCTAAATCAGAATAAAATAATTTATTTTAAAGTTATTTCAACAAAATAATAAGAATTACAAGTTGGTGTTCACTACGGATAAAAACTAGGTTAATATTGGGTTTCCTAGTGTATAATGCAAAGATATACAACAAGTTGATGAAAAATTTATAGAACCTAAAATGTATTGTTTAGGAAATCTAAGGGGGTTCAAGGAGAAGAGTTTTGATCACTAACCTCTTCGGAAAATGGGTTAAAAATGCCTCGGATCGTTGCTTCTTCAAAATAATTCTAGATTTGATTTCTCCTCCTTGTAGCTCCTTGTGATGTTTGTGTAGTTTATTCTAGGGTTGTGGTGACTAGGGAAGATGGTAGGATGGTAGGGGAATGAGATTTGAGTGTTGTGGTGGTGGTTTGGAGTGGCCTGAGAAGTGGTTATGCTGAATTCGGATTCAGCTTGGGCACCTCTGATGGCCGGGCTGTTTTGAAAAATATAAAGTAAGTTTTGATGGAATTATTGTGAAGAGAAAGTATGAGGAACAGGGAGATAAAGAAGCACAATAAATTTGATAGAAAGATACTTACTGTGGAGTGAGATATCGCCAGATTGATGGGAGTATTGCTGAATTCGGATTCAATATGGGTATGGCAGGATAGATGGAGGTGTGGAGGGAGATGAAGAAGGAATTTGGAGATGGTTTCTGAAGAAAAAATATGTGGGAGAGCGTTCGAAAGAAATGTTCTTAATGTGGTTTGAATGGGGGTGGTGAAGAGAGGGGGGTTATGGACATCCTAGTGGGAAGGGGAAGAGTTTGGGGTTACAACTTTTGCTAGTGGGGAGAGAAAGAGTTTGGGGGTTACATACTTTAGTTGGCTGAATATATTTCTCTAAATACTAAAATAAATAATGTATTGGTATAAGAAAAAAGGGTATTTGGTGTTTGGGATGATAGGTGGGTGTTTGGTGTATAGGGTTGAGTCATGTTGGTGCCAATGGTTCAATTTGATTTAGTTTGCCTAGTCAAAGTGTCATTATATAAAAGAAATTCAAAAAATTAATTTTGTAACTTATTTAATTAAATAAAATAATAAAAATAATTTTAAAATATTAAATTATCCCTATACTAAAATGAGGGGGCTTACAATCTACCCAACTTATAAAAAATTTGTCCTCGAAATTTAAAGTAAACATTATAGAAAAGAGTAAAAGGAATCACTGCGGAAGAATGATGAATACGACTTATCGTATCGAGTTTCTCAATAAAAATAAAACACGATTTAAAGATAAGAATTACAAACTGGTAGAAAATATAAGTACGCAAGGCCATACCTTGGTTCTCGAAAGCTGGGGGACACAATTACAAATGAGATCCTAGTTTGACGTCACGTTCTAAGAGTGAGGATACACTCAATTCCAGTCACTACCCAACTTATAGAGATTAAGTTGGCAAAGAAAATTCTGGCCACGATCATATTTACAAGGGTTATAGAAAGTCTATCTTTAAGAAAATTGTATAAGATGATGAGGCTTTTGTGACCGTAGTCAAAGATTATCAAAGAAAATCTAGATACTATCATAGTGCTATTGAGTCAATATATCTATAAACGAAGTTTACCAGTTATATTTGTTCATAATTATGTCATGTTTATAAGACAATAGGATATATCTTAGTCAAATACAACTAGGGTGAGATGGTACAGAGGGAAACATTCATACCATATCTTAGATGCCGATGAACGGTTCAACAATAAGTGTCAAAGGTAATATAATTTGTCAAGGTAATTAATATTGTGTAGAGAGTACAAGGGGCTCAATTTTATGCAACACAAGTGTCACGGACTTAGTTTGGATCGAGTGGTGTAAACCCCCTAAATTTTTCAAATTATTCAATCTTGGATTTTTCTCAATTTTCTGGAATTTTCTGGGAATTTTCTGTAATTAAAATCAAGCTTTTCAATTAATGAATGATTTTTAATTAGCAATAAATAATATTAAAATGTCATGAAAATAACATTTTTGGGTGTAAAATGAAAAACTGGACTTAGGGCAATTTTTCTGGAATTTATCGGACCCCGGACCTATTTTTAAATGCCTAAAAAGTATTTTATTATTTATTTAAGTAATTATTTAATTAATTATTGTTTTTAAAAGATTTTTATTATTATTATTGATATAATTCAGCCCTGGCCCGTTGGGCCGGCCCGGCCCAGCCCGTAGCCCTGCCCAACCTCACCGCGGCCCAACCCACCCCGGCCTAGCGGGTCGGGCGGGTCGGCCAGACCCGGACCCGAACCCGAACCCGACCCGCACTCCATCTCCCCCAACCCGGTCACCCCACGACCGGGCGATTCCGTCGCCGGCGCCGAAAAACGCGCGCGCCCTCCGCCACGACCGCGCCTCCCCCCCCTCCGGATCACCCGCCACGTCGCCCCGGCCTTCCCCGCCCCGATCCCCCTATATATAACCCTCGCCACCGCCCTCTTCCTCCCCCAAACCACCCGCAAACCCTAACCCTAGATCTACCAACTCCGGCAGCCCCGTCCGGCGACTTCCTCCCTGCGCCGACCACCCCCGAGACCGCCGTCCACCTCCCAGACCGCCCTGCGACCACCCTCCCGAGACCAGAACCACCTCCTCCACTCTTCCCCTTCCTCCTCCTCTGTCCAGCCGACGTTCGGCCACCCGCGGCGTCGGAACTGTCCGCCCAGGCTGTCGACGACCCCGCCGGACCACCCGCAGCCCCGGTCCGACCTCGCCAGCCGACGGCCAGTCCTCCAGCAGCGTCGGACACGCCTGAGGAGCACCGGACACGGCGGGCACGCCGCGGACACGCAGGGAACCCTAGCTGGACACGCTGACACGTGTCCAGGACACGATACGGACACAGTAAGCCCTGATTTCTTGGTCCACTTCAGGTATTCATATCTTGCAACCCTGATCTCCGTTTTCGATTCCGTCAATTCCTACGCGAAGCCTGTATGACCCTCTCGGTGTCCGGACAAACTGTTCGGGACATCGCGTCCTGTGGTGATCGCACATCGCGATCCAAAAACAGGAAAAACCAGGCCCTGTTTCACCCCGGAACCGAGTACGTCCCGCCAAACGGGACGACTTGGTCGCGTGCGGTCTTCACAGATACGTGCGCAGCGTCGATACGGACGTGTGAGATTTCGCGGAAGCTGATTCGGGTGTGCGTGCACACCGGAATCAACGCGTATCCGCGGACATCGCTCCGTATCCGCCTTTTCGGCAATTCGCCCTAACTTCGTGCACACTCGTCAGATCGAGACGAAACTTGCGCCATCGGACTCGTAGCGATACGCTGGTCCTGTGGGTCAAGTTTGGTTCGATTCTGAGAACGTTGACGAAATCGCGTGTCGTGGGCCCCACAGGCCCCGCTCGACGGGCGATTTTGTGTTCGGCTCATCGGAATCCAAATCTGGAAGTTCCGTTGGGTTCGTATCAGCGATTCCTGACCTGTTGACACTAAGTTTGGTGAATTTGGAGACCTTTGACCCGGACGCGTTTTTCGGTGCAAAGCGGGCCCAACGGCGGACCCCGTTTTGACCCGAAACTGCCGTTTTTGCCCTTGTCTCCAAATTGGACCCAAGGACAGGCGTTTCTAGCTATTTGACATCTTCTGAGCATGATGGTAATGTCTGTTTCAGCTTTTGGACTCACCTCTGGACTTTTCTCCCAAGAACCTAATTAAACAGATCCAAACAACAGGCAAGTACCTGCACTTCAAGTTAATCTTTATATTGCGATAATTAAATTTCCTGCTCCACTAGTACTCTTGTTGATTACACGTAGTGTTAGAATACTATATTTCATGTCTTGAATATTGGAATTCATGTCTTGTTTTTTATGTCGGATGGGAGAATACTGAAAGGCATGTAGTTACCCTTCCCCTTGCCGTGAATAATAGCTGTTGGTACACGACTGTCCATCAGCCGGATCCCGATTACTCGTGACTAATAGCCATTCATGACGGCCGAATTAGCCTTATAAACCCCTGCATGCCAACTAAGTATTCTAAAAATAAACACAAGTTTCATACAGATAACTTCTGGTCATGTTATATTCTTGCTGACTGTGTAGTTTCTTTTCCTGCTCGTTTACTTCTGTTTTCTCATATTCCTGTTTATAGTGTTGACTCTGAGACATTAACATTCCTTTATGCAATTTTTTTAACATGATATTCAATGTTTAATTGTCATAAATATTTAGTTTAACATTGTTGTGCACTGTGTACTTTGTTCCTTTCCTGACTGGATCTGTTGATTTAGGCGATGATGAGGATCTTGCCCCTACCTATTATGGTCCTTATGAGGGTACTGATGATACCTATGAGGAGCCAGAACCCACACAGGAGACCCCTGCTGCTGAGTAGCTTTTAGTAGCTATCTTTTATTTCTGTTCTTATCTTATTTAATCGGGTTTGTCCCCGATTTCATTTGAAATTCCTGTATTAAACATTTGAATTGTTGTCACATTTAATTCAGTTATAAATTTTAAGTTTTTATTCCCATTATTATCTTGCCTATGTTAATTGTGAATGAGTTAGACTAGTTAGATGGATTGACCTAGACAGCGTACTACCGCCGACTCTGCGGCGTAGGCTGGACGTACCCACGTACTCGTGCCCGAACTTCCGGGTGCGGGTCGTGACACATTTTTATGGTGGCCCATGCAGGTCCTATCCTAAAATAGGGTAATACCCTAGGACAGGGTATGGAATAAGATTGAGGATTCTAGGAAAAGCTCATTCACAGTATAGCGTCCTTATTTCAATTCTTGATATCATTGCTGCTCAATTTTTCCTATCGCCTTTGATTTCCAAGTATTCTATTCTGATCTTCCTATCCCTTAATCTTTCAGAATGGTCCAGACCAGGAACACAGTAGGAGGCACATCAGAACCAGCTGAGCAGAATGTGCCCGAGACTCTTGCACTCCCACCGCCTCCATCTGTTCCGGCAGTTATGCTAGATGGGGCACAACTACTTGGAGTATTCCAGGGATTGGTGGAATCCCAGAAAGAATAGACTGCACTTCTGCGGACCAGCCTCTCAGAAGCTATTAAGCCTCAGGAGTCGCCACTCAAGAGGCCAGGAAGTGCCAAAGACTTCAAGAACCTTAGGCCTCTGGAATTTTATGGAACTGAGGGCATTCTCTACGCTGATGAGTGGATAGAGAATGTCGAGAGACTCCTGAAGACTGCCCGGGTTCCCGATGATCTTAAAGTGGAATCCGCAAGCCTACAACTGTTCGACATTGCTCGAACCTGGTTCAGAGATGAACCCCAACTATCTGCTCCCGACATCACCTGGGAGGACTTCAAGAGGCTATTCAAGGAGAAATTTTATCCCGAAGTGGCTCGGGAAGCTCTTGAAAGCCAATTCGAGAGACTGGAACAAGGTAACATGACTGTTGATGAATATACTGCCGAATTTAGCAGGTTAAGCCACTTTGCAGAGTATATGGTTCGTACCCCGGAGGACAGAGCCCGAAGATTCAAGAAGGGGCTATCTCCGGATATCCGCCTTGCTGTCACCACCAGTCGAGCTCGCACCTATGAGGAAATCCTGAGCGTGGCACAAGGCGTCGAGAGAGATATGGGGCACAAACTGAAACGAGAAAGAGATACCGGAAATGCGGGACCCAACAAACGCCCTTTTCAACAACAACAACAGCAGAGGGCCCCGCAGCAAAATCAGCGTCCTCTCCCTCGAGCTCCAGCACCCCAGGCTCAAGGACAGAACCAGCGAGCTCCCCCTTGCAACTATTGCCAAAAACCAGGCCACACTTGGCAAGACTGTAGAAGGAGGCTAGGTGCTTGCCTCTATTGTGGTTCCCCGGCACATCAATTGAGGGACTGTCCTGCTGCCCAAGGACGCCCAGCTGCACCAAAGGCTCCAGTCCAGGCCAGGCCCCCAGCAGCACAACAGAGGGGACCCCCGCTTCCAACTCAACAACAACGCTTTGCTCAGCACCAACAGCAGCAACAGAGGGGTGCACCGCAGCAAGGCCGTGCTTATGCAATGACTCTGGAAGAAGCTGAGGCCACAGCGGACGTGATCACAGGTTCCGTGCTTATAAATTCAATACCAGCTATTACTTTATTTGACTCTGGAGCTTCACATTCATTCATGTCAGTAGAATTCCTTATGAAGCACAACTTAATCACTAAACCCCTTAGGAATTGTTATAAGATCATTACCGGTGGAGGAATCATTCCGGTTAGTGATGCTTGTAACAATTGTCCTATCATATTATGTGGAAGAGAACTGTATGCTAGACTACTTGTAATGCCAGTGCCCAGTTTTGACATTATACTGGGTATGGATTGGTTAAGTCAACATCATGCCACAATAGACTGTCACAGAGGCAGTGTAATATTCAGACCCCCTGGCAAGCCAGAATTTGAATTTGCTAGAGGTTCTAGAGAAATGGGTAATAACAAAATTTGTGGAGCCCTAGTAACAGAAGAATTGCCACCTATCATCTCTGAATACCTTGATGTCTTCCCTGAGGATCTCCCAGGATTACCCCCAGACCGAGAAGTTGAATTCTCCATTGACTTAGTGCCAGGAGCAGCACCAGTATCTCAGAACCCCTACAGAATCAACAAGAATAAGATAATAGAACTAAATGAACAAATCAAAGAGCTAGAAGACAAAGGTTTCATTAGGTCTAGTGTCTCACCTTGGGGAGCTCCAGTGCTATTTGTGCCCAAGAAGGACGGAACATCCAGAATGTGTATTGACTATAGGGCCTTAAATGCCTTGACAATTAAGAATAAGTATCCCCTGCCCAGGATAGATGACTTATTTGACCAGTTGAGTGGAGCTCGGGTATTTTCAAAGATTGATTTGAGGTCTGGTTACCACCAAGTAAGGGTAAGGAAAGAGGACATCCCTAAAACTGCTTTCAATACCCGGAACGGACATTACGAATTCTTAGTGATGCCGTTCGGGTTGACGAATGCTCCAGCAGTTTTTATGAACTTAATGAACAGAGTTTTCCAGCCATACCTAGACAAATTTGTAGTGGTCTTTATTGATGATATTTTGATCTACTCCAAGACTCCCGAAGAACATGAAGAATATTTGAGGCTAGCATTGGAGACTTTGAGGAAGGAAAAGCTTTATGGAAAATTGTCTAAATGTGCTTTCTTCCTAGACAAAGTAGAATTCTTGGGACATGTTGTGACTGGAGATGGAATAGCAGTAGACCCTAAGAAGATAGCTGCAGTAGAATCCTGGCCCACTCCAGACTCTGTAGCTGAGATTAGAAGTTTCCTGGGACTAGCTGGCTACTATCGGAAGTTTGTGAAGGACTTTGCTAGAATTGCGGAGCCCATGACAAAATTAACAAGAAAAGATGAAGAGTTCACCTGGACTGATGAATGTCAGCATGCTTTTGAGGAATTAAAGAAAAGACTGACTACTGCCCCTATTCTGACCTTACCTTCTGGAACCGGAGGTTTCGCTATTTATAGTGATGCTTCTGGAAAAGGTCTAGGTTGTGTATTGGAGCAGAATAAGAAAGTAATAGCATATGCCTCTAGACAGCTTCGACCACATGAAAAGAATTATCCAACCCATGATTTAGAATTGGCAGCTGTCATTTTTGCTCTTAAACTTTGGAAGCATTATTTTTATGGAGAAAGGGTGGAAATATTTACGGACCATAAAAGTCTAAAATATATTTTCACTCAGAAAGAGCTAAACATGAGGCAAAGAAGGTGGCTGGAACTAATGAAAGACTTTGATATCACTCTTCAATATCACCCTGGGAAGGCAAATGTAGTTGCTGATGCTCTAAGCAGGTATCCTATGGCGATGTACCTGACTATGGATAGATACCTGCTGGAGGACTTGGAAAGTTTAGGTATTAAAGTAATTATCCCAGGAAAAGAAGGCCAAATGATGAACTTGCAGATTCAGTCTACTCTAATGGACAAGATCAAGGAGACTCAGTTTCAAGACGAAGGCCTGCGAAGCCTTCGAGGTCAAGTACAAGCTGGATTAGTAGAAGAGTTCAGAATTCATGAAGATGGATCACTGAGGCATGGCGATAGATTATGTGTACCTCAAGGAGACATAAGAGAAGAAGTTATGCAAGAGGGGCACAGATCGCAGTACTCTATACACCCAGGAGCCAACAAGATGTACAAGGACCTGAGGACGCATGTTTGGTGGCATGGCATGAAAAGAGAAGTAGCCAGGTTCGTATTTCGTTGTTTAGTGTGCCAGCAAGTTAAGGCTGAAAGACAACGACCTGGAGGATTGCTTCAACCACTACCTATTCCGGAGTGGAAGTGGGAACATATCACAATGGATTTTGTTTCCGGACTTCCAAGGACACCTAGTGGAAAGGATGCAATCTGGGTGATAGTGGATAGACTGACCAAGTCGGCACATTTTCTACCTTTCAAAGTGGGGCTATCTACAGAGAAGCTGGCAGATCTATATATCAGACATATTGTTAAGTTGCATGGGGTTCCAGTAAGTATTGTCTCCGACAGAGATTCAAGATTCACCTCTCACTTCTGGAAGAGCTTACAAGCCAGTTTGGGAACTCAACTCAAATTCAGCACAGCTTATCATCCCCAAACCGATGGGCAATCGGAACGTACAATCCAGACCCTTGAAGATATGCTCCGTACATGTGTTCTGGATTTTGGAGGATCCTGGGAAGACTATTTACATCTGGTGGAGTTCTCTTATAATAACAGCTACCAAGCCAGTATCGAGATGACTCCATTTGAAGCCCTGTATGGCCGAAGATGTCGTACCCCGCTATCATGGGACGACGTTGGAGAAAGAGCCCTACTGGGACCAGAGATGGTGATCGATTCAGCTGAGAAGGTAAAGCAAATAAGGGACAGACTTCGAGTGGCTCAAGACAGGCAACGACATTGGGCAAATAGCCACCGAAGGCCCTTAGAATTTGAGGTAATTAAATTTATAAAATTCAAGTCAATTTAAACATTTTATTATGGAACTAAGACTTGATTATGACTCTATTTTAAGGTTGGAGAGCTGGTGTTCTTAAAGATTTCCCCGACACGTGGCACCATTAGGTTCGGAAGGAGTGGAAAACTCAGCCCAAGATTTATTGGACCTTTTGGCATTCAGGAGAAAATCGGAGAAGTGGCATACCGACTGGCATTGCCACCCTCTCTGGAAGGAGTCCATAACGTCTTCCACGTGTCGCAGCTGAGGAAGTACGTGTCAGACCCCAGCCACATTTTGGATCACTCAGAACTCGAAGTAGGCCCAAGTCTGACTTACCAGGAGCAACCCGTGGAGATCCTGGATCGCTCGGAGAAAATCCTACGGAACCAAGTTATCTCCCTGGTTCGCGTAGCTTGGAAGCATCATTCTCCCGGCGAATCCACCTGGGAGCGAGAAGACGAGATTAGAGAGCGATACCCCTATCTTTTTGACCCCTGAGGTATATGGTAATTTCAGGTCTTTCCTTTTCGTGCCATTATTATTTTTAAATTTCGAGGACGAAATTTTTGTAAGTTGGGTAGGTTGTAAACCCCCTAAATTTTTCAAATTATTCAATCTTGGATTTTTCTCAATTTTCTGGAATTTTCTGGGAATTTTCTGTAATTAAAATCAAGCTTTTCAATTAATGAATGATTTTTAATTAGCAATAAATAATATTAAAATGTCATGAAAATAACATTTTTGGGTGTAAAATGAAAAACTGGACTTAGGGCAATTTTTCTGGAATTTATCGGACCCCGGACCTATTTTTAAATGCCTAAAAAGTATTTTATTATTTATTTAAGTAATTATTTAATTAATTATTGTTTTTAAAAGATTTTTATTATTATTATTGATATAATTCAGCCCTGGCCCGTTGGGCCGGCCCGGCCCAGCCCGTAGCCCGGCCCAACCTCACCGCGGCCCAACCCACCCCGGCCTAGCGGGTCGGGCGGGTCGGCCAGACCCGGACCCGAACCCGAACCCGACCCGCACTCCATCTCCCCCAACCCGGTCACCCCACGACCGGGCGATTCCGCCGCCGGCGCCGGAAAACGCGCGCGCCCTCCGCCACGACCGCGCCTCCCCCCCCTCCGGATCACCCGCCACGTCGCCCCGGCCTTCCCCGCCCCGATCCCCCTATATATAACCCTCGCCACCGCCCTCTTCCTCCCCCAAACCACCCGCAAACCCTAACCCTAGATCTACCAACTCCGGCAGCCCCGTCCGGCGACTTCCTCCCTACGCCGACCACCCCCGAGACCGCCGTCCACCTCCCAGACCGCCCTGCGACCACCCTCCCGAGACCAGAACCACCTCCTCCACTCTTCCCCGTCCTCCTCCTCCGTCCAGCCGACGTTCGGCCACCCGCGGCGTCGGAACTGTCCGCCCAGGCTGTCGACGACCCCGCCGGACCACCCGCAGCCCCGGTCCGACCTCGCCAGCCGACGGCCAGTCCTCCAGCAGCGTCGGACACGCCTGAGGAGCACCGGACACGGCGGGCACGCCGCGGACACGCAGGGAACCCTAGCTGGACACGCTGACACGTGTCCAGGACACGATACGGACACAGTAAGCCCTGATTTCTCGGTCCCCTTCAGGTATTCATATCTTGCAACCCTGATCTCCGTTTTCGATTCCGTCAATTCCTACGCGAAGCCTGTATGACCCTCTCGGTGTCCGGACAAACTGTTCGGGACATCGCGTCCTGTGGTGATCGCACACCGCGATCCAAAAACAGGAAAAACTAGGCCCTGTTTCACTCCGGAACCGAGTACGTCCCGCCAAACGGGACGACTTGGTCGCGTGCGGTCTTCACAGATACGTGCGCAGCGTCGATACGGACGTGTGAGATTTCACGAAAGCTGATTCGGGTGTGCGTGCACACCGAAATCAACGCGTATCCGCGGACATCGCTCAGTATCCGCCTTTTCGACAATTTGCCCTAACTTTGTGCACTCTCGTCAGATCGAGACGAAACTTGCGCCATCGGACTCGTAGCGATACGCTGGTCCTGTGGGTCAAGTTTGGTTCGATTCTGAGAACGTTGACGAAATCGCGTGTCGTGGGCCCCACAGGCCCCGCTCGACGGGCGATTTTGTGTTCGGCTCATCGGAATCCAAATCTGGAAGTTCCGTTGGGTTCGTATCAGCGATTCCTGACCTGTTGACACTAAGTTTGGTGAATTTGGAGACCTTTGACCCGGACGCGTTTTTCGGTGCAAAGCGGGCCCAACGGCGGACCCCGTTTTGACCCGAAACTGCCGTTTTTGCCCTTGTCTCCAAATTGGACCCAAGGACAGGCGTTTTTAGCTATTTGACATCTTCTGAGCATGATGGTAATGTCTGTTTCAGCTTTTGGACTCACCTCTAGACTTTTCTCCCAAGAACCTAATTAAACAGATCCAAACAACAGGCAAGTACCTGCACTTCAAGTTAATCTTTATATTGCGATAATTAAATTTCCTGCTCCACTAGTACTCTTGTTGATTACACGTAGTGTTAGAATACTATATTTTATGTCTTGAATATTGGAATTCATGTCTTGTTTTTTATGTCGGGTGGGAGAATACTGAAAGGCATGTAGTTACCCTTCCCCTTGCCGTGAATAATAGCTGTTGGTACACGACTGTCCATCAGCCGGATCCCGATTACTCGTGACTAATAGCCGTTCATGACGGCCGGATTAGCCTTATAAACCCCTGCATGCCAACTAAGTATTCTAAAAATAAACACAAGTTTCATACAGATAACTTCTGGTCATGTTATATTCTTGCTGACTGTGTAGTTTCTTTTCCTGCTCGTTTACTTCTGTTTTCTCATATTCCTGTTTATAGTGTTGACTCTGAGACATTAACATTCCTTTATGCAATTTCCTTAACATGATATTCAATGTTTAATTGTCATAAATATTTAGTTTAACATTGTTGTGCACTGTGTACTTTGTTCCTTTCCTGACTGGATCTGTTGATTTAGGCGATGATGAGGATCTTGCCCCTACCTATTATGGTCCTTATGAGGGTACTGGTGATACCTATGAGGAGCCAGAACCCACACAGGAGACCCCTGCTGCTGAGTAGCTTTTAGTAGCTATCTTTTATTTCTGTTCTTATCTTATTTAATCGGGTTTGTCCCCGATTTCATTTGAAATTCCTGTATAAACATTTGAATTGTTGTCACATTTAATTCAGTTGCAAATTTTAAGTTTCTATTCCCATTATTATCTTGCCTATGTTAATTGTGAATGAGTTAGACTAGTTAGATGGATTGACCTAGACAGCGTACTACCGCCGACTCTGCGGCGTAGGCTGGACGTACCCACGTACTCGTGCCCGAACTTCCGGGTGCGGGTCGTGACAAGTGGGCTACGGGTATATCAGTTGTCATGGTTCTTGGGTTGCCGATGTACAATTGCACTGGGATTGAATATTTAAGTATAGGATTTTAGAAGGAGATATGCCACAAATGTGTGGGGTCTATATGGTGTATGGGAGTGCATACTTGGGAGTACAGTTGGGTCATTAGTTAGTAGGTCCAGTTAGACTCATGAATGTCAAAATTGTCAGAAGAATTGAGTCGATGTTGCGTATTTAAATTGACCGCAACAGAAAAGGATATCTATATTTTATTTGTGTATACAAATGCGTCGCAAATGTTGTCACGACCCGCACCCGGAATTTGGGCATGAGTCGTGGGTACGTCCAGCCTACGCCGCAGCATCGGCGGTAGAACGCTGTCTAGGTCTCAACATATAATATATCCTATCAATAGTCTCAACTTCGTACGGAGGACAAAGATAAATAATCCACAGTTCTATGATATACTCAATCATAAGCTATAAGAAATAATGGCACGATGAGAATAGAAAAGAGTTCTATTAAAAACCTACCACAATAAGTCCAACTCAAATCTTGAGTCTAGATGACCTCACAAAGTCACAAAATAATAAATACAACTCAGTCTCAGTCTGAAATAATAAATACAGAAGAAATAATCTAAGTATTGGCAGATAAGATCTCCTCTAGGATAGGCAACTCCTCTGGGATATCCGGAGTAAAATCTCCCTCTGAACCTGGGCCGTAATGAGTGGGGCACAAGTTCTCCAGGTCCTCTGAAAAATGTTATCCAGTCAGGATTGGAGCGAAGAACAAGCACTAACAGCAGTTTCATTAAATTGACAAAGACTATAAACAGTGTAAGAAATACAAGATGAGAATATATGCTGAAAATGTGAAGTACTGGAGAAAATGAATATAGGCAATAGAGCATCTAGCAATGAACAATAAACAGTGAATGCTAGAACAAGTGGATCTGAATAAAATAGACATCTAGCTAAGTGTTTGAATTATCAGTTTATTATGTGATCGGCTTGGGACTAGATCAGGCTGATTATATATGATTAGCTATGATTCTTGTAGGTCAGGCTAACCATATGGTTAGCTATGATGCATGTAGTGGTCAGGCTAATCATATATAACAGCTATGATGCATGTAAATAGTCAGGCCGCACCCGACTTGAGAAGTGGGGTGAGCTATAATGCATGTAAAGGTTTGGATATGATCACATAATCTACTAATAGTTCCCCATCCCCCAGCTAGCACGATGGATTCCAATCATGAATCCTCGTGATGGGGATCTAGGATGCTAACCCGTGTATCCATAGTGTCGGAATCAAGTATGTAATACAACTGAATTATAGAAATAATCAACAATAAAAACTGTCAGAGAATGTACTCGCCTGTGGTCCTGAGCAAGGTGTGAGGATCGATGTCCAAAGTGGGATCACAATGACCTATTTATGGAATATTAATGTCAGATATTAAATCAAAAGGATAACATGTTTAACTAATTAAATACGAGGTTTCTAGGTCATTTCTGAGGTTTACTGGTCAATACTAGGTCCACTAGTTAGTTTTTAAATCATGGAAGTGTATATTATATACTACCTATCTAAACTAGTCCTTACTTAGCTATACAAAACCTCAGTGTTAAGGATCTACAAGGTATTAGGTTATAACTATATCCTAGAGCCTAGTTAGTATATAAGTAACTTATATTAGTTACCTTGCTAGTACTCCACCTTAATTAGTATTAACCAATTCTTTACTTTAGCCATACTAGTACCAATTTAACTAATCACTAATGCAATATACTAATTCTTACACCCTTAATATCTTAATACCTTAACTAACACTAGTCATTAACTAGCTCATAGTAGGGGTACCAGGGCATTCTAACCAATGGAGTTATCACCCAATAACACTAGGCAAAAGATAGGTTAATACTAGCTAATTCCTAACTAATACTAACTCCTGACACCTGACCAATCTGCACAACACCAGCTCCAAAAACAATGTCCTACTGATACACTCAGAACCTACACTACACAGGTATCAACTGAACTCCTCACTGACTTAACCTCACTGTACACTGATACTCAGTGTCAGGGACTGCAGTCCAACAAAAACTCCCTCACTAAACCACTCACTGCACATAGACACATAGGTATCTACCCAGTATACTGAACACACAGGTATCCCTAATTGAGACATAGGCTTTGGGTTCACTGCTCTCTCCCCCCTCTCTCAGATTTTACTCTCAAAAAAATAGGAACACACACATGTACAGTCACAGGCACACTGGTACACTGTTCCCTCTCTAACTCTCTCACATAAATTACACACAGGTAATTCACTCCCCCCTTGAACTCACACACAGCCACACACACAGGTTTGGCATTCTGTCCTACACTTACACACACAGAATCCCCTGCTCACAGGTAACTGCACACTGCTCTCTCTTTTCTCATAGAAATTTTACAGACATACCTCACTGGACTGTGATGCAGAGAACTCACAAGAACTCATTCTAAAACCTGGGATACACACACACACAAGAAACATCCAATTCACAGCCACACTCACACATACTGCTACACACTGAATACACATAGATACACCCACTGATGCCCAAATTTCTGCACACATACACAGTCCAAAAATAATGTTTCAACTGCTACACACCCAGATAATTCCCTGTATTAAACTTGGTTACCATTCTCCCCAAAGTCTGATATACAAACACAGTCATACATCAACACATAGATAATACCTTGCACCAATACACAGAACTTGAATACACACAAGATTTCTAACTGGGACACATGATTAACTCATACTGGCATTGAATACACTCAGGTATTTACACACACAAGCACTGAGACACTGAGACTAATACACTGAACTCACTCACTGAGTTCTCACTGACCATACACAACACTCTCATCCTCAAATACCTCTTACTGATATAAAAACCCACACACTGATTTAACATAATGTACACACAGGTTATTCTACTGATACACAGGGAACCCAATTCAGAACAACTCACTGCACATACCTACTGACTGATACACGGACACACACTGAACACTGATACTCTAATTCTCAACTCATACACAGCCAGGTAAACACAAACTCACAGGCACTGATACAAGAATTCTATCACCCACAGAACTTCATAGCAACCTACTGACTCTAATTATCAGCCTACCCCTCTAATACTAGAACACAGAAGAACACCACTGATACATTAGAGAACTCACTGAACTGAATAGCTAGCATGCTGAAAATACATCACAACACCACAAACCTATTTCCTACACTGCACCCACTGAACTGAGAAGAACACAACCACTGCTCTCCTACAGTCAAACTAAAACCCCAATAGCTGATACACACAGGAATCAAGAACCTGACTCTGTAACCACTCGAGGATACTCAAAAATACAGTAATACACATACACATACATATATTTACAAGTATACATATCAAACCATAGGAAACTAAGTTATAGAATTAGGCATTTCCCTATGGAGCATTCCTACAAACACCTAGGGCTGAAATCGGGTTTCACCAAAGAACCTATGAATCCTCAACCAAAACCCTAAAAATCAAGATTTAACCTACATGTAGAAGATGTAGTCATGTATACTTGCAAACCCTTAGGGTTAGGGTTCCTGAAATTGGGGAAAACCAACGTATGAACACAAAACCCTAGTTCCTCCTAAATCTCCATGTAGAAACCCTAAAAATCAAGATCTACACAATAGGGGATTTTCTAATGGGCATGAACAACAGAAAAACAGAAATAAAATAAATTAAAATTGGATTTTACCTATAGAGATGGTTTCTCCAATGGAAGTTCTTCTTCCCCAAGGTTCCTTGACCCAAACTCCTTACTTCTCTTTGCTTTGGAGGAGGAAGAGGGATCTCCTAGGTCTGGATTCTGAATTTGGGGTGGGGAAGTGGTTTTTCTTAATGGAGGCTAGGGTTTCTTTCTTCATGAAGAAAAAAGGGTGGCTCCCCTTTTATATTAAAACTAGGTTTTAGGGTTTCAATGCATAGTTTTTAGGTTAAACCCCCAGGTTAGGTCATGAAGAACCTAATTAACTAAGGGTTAGTCATTCTAGGGTTTGAGGTTCAAACCAACAATTGGAATTCTAGGGTTTCTCTAGAATTTGGTTTCAACTAGGGTTAGTCATTAGGGTTATAGTCCTAATGAGTTCTAGGGTTTGACCTAAACCAAACACAGCTAACAACATATAAATAGTTTTAAAAACTCAGCAGATTAATTAAATACATAATTATTTAAAATAGCAAAATTACACAAATGCCCTTATCTGGGAATGTGGTAGTGACAAGTCTACCCTCCTAAAAGAAATTTTGTCCTCGAAATTGGACTGAACTAGAGCAAGAATGAAATAAGAAAAGGAAAATATACCTCAAGTCTAGAAGAGATACGGGTATTGCTCGCGCATTTCGTCCTCTCTCCCAGGTCGACTCCCCTGGAGAGTGATGTCTCTATGTAACATGAACCAAAGGAATAGTTTGGTTCCGCAACACCTTCTCTCTGCGGTCCAAGATCTCTACGGGCTGCTCGGGGTAGCTGAGCGTCGGACCAACCTCAATCTCCGAGTGATCAAGTACGTGACTAGGGTCTGCCACGTATCGTCTCAGCTGTGACACATGGAACACATCATGCACTCCCTCTAATGCAGGCGGCAAGTCCAGTCTATACGCCACTGCACCTACCCTCGCAAGAATACCAAAGGGTCTGATGTAGTGTGGGCTAAGCTTCCCACCTCGACCAAAACGAATCGTGCCACGCGTCAGAGAAATCCGTAGGAATACTAGATCACCAACCTAAAACAAAACAGTCTCAACACGGAGTCTAAACAACAACATAAGCCAGAAAAATAACGATCTATACCTGAAACTCAAGGGGTCTACGGTGGCTGTCGGCCCAATGCCGCTGTCTGTCCTGCGCCACTCGCAGTCTGTCTCTAATGAGTTTCACCTTTTCTGCTGCATCCACGACCATTTCTGGTCCTAGCAAGGCTCTCTCTCCAACGTCGTCCCAAGATAATGGTGTAAGACACCTCCGTCCATAAAGAGCCTCAAATGGTGATATCTCGATGCTGGTCTGGTAGCTGTTGTTGTAAACAAACTCTACCAGGTGCAGATGATCCTCCCAAGAACCTCCGAGATCTAAGACACAAGTGCGTAGCATATCCTCGAGAGTCTGAATAGTCCTTTCAGACTGCCCGTCTATCTGGGGGTGATATGCGGTACTGAACTTGAGCTGAGTGCCCAAGCTAGCCTGCAGACTCCTCCAGAAGTGGGAAGTGAAACGGCTATCCTGATCCGAGATGATGCTCACAGGAACTCTATGAAGTCTAACGATCTGTCGTACGTACATCTCTGCTAGCCTCTCTGTCGACGTGCCCACCTTGAAAGGTAAGAAATGGGCTGATTTGGTCAACCTGTCCACGATGACCCAAATCGCGTCCTTCCCTTCTGGAGAACGTGGAAGCCCTGAAATGAAATCCATGGTCACGTGCTCCCATTTCCACTCTGGGATCGGTAAAGGTTGAAGCAACCCACCTGGCCTCTGCCGGTCTGCCTTTACCTGCTGGCATACTAGACACCGGGATACGAAGCGTGCTACCTCACGCTTTATTCCATACCACCATACGTGCTCTCTCAAATCTCGATACATCTTATTGGCACCGGGATGCATCGAGTACTGAGAGCGGTGTGCCTCCTGTAAAACCTCCTCGCGCAGCTCCCCGCTCGGCACACATATCCTCGTGTCGTGTCGTAAGGAACCATCCTCTGCGATAGTAAAGTCGTCCGACAATCCTGCCCGAACATGTGCCTTGATACTCCTCAGAGCCTCATCATTATACTGCGCAGCTCTGATCCTGTCCATCAGCTCGGACTGTATCTGCAATCCCCATATCTGAATCTCAGTACCGGGAACTAACACCTCAATCTCCAAGCTCTCCAAATCAGCCAACAAATGTCTATCTGTCGTCAAGTACATCACCATCGGATACCTGCTCAAGGCATCGGCGACTACGTTGGCCTTCCCTGGGTGGTACTGCAATGAGATGTCGAAGTCCTTCATCAACTACAACCACCTCCTCTGCCTCATATTCAGCTCCTTCTGTGTGAATACGTACTTCAAGCTCTTGTGGTCTGTGAAGATCTCCACATGCTCTCCGTACAGGTAATGTTTCCACAGCTTTAGAGCGAAGATAACTGCTGCCAACTCCAAATCGTGGGTGGGGTAGTTCTCTTCATGAGGGCGTAACTGCCTGGAAGCATAGGCAATCACCTTTTCGTACTGCTGAAGAACACACCCCAGACCCTTACCTGAAGCATCACTGTAGATGGTGAAACCACCTGTCCCTGCTGGCAACGTCAAAATTGGAGCTGTCGTCAACCTCTTCTTCAGCTCATCAATGCGGCCAGGCAATCCTCCGTCCAGACAAAATTCATATCCTTCCTAGTCAGTCTGGTCATCGGCGCTGCAATCCTGGAGAAGTCTTGTATAAACCTTCTGTAGTATCCTGCTAGCCCGAGAAAACTCCTGATCTCAGCTACCGAACTGGGGGTAGCCCACGACTCCACTGCCTCGATCTTCTGTGGGTTAACCGAGATGATACTTTAAGAACCAATTTAAGATACAACCTAATAATCATATACATCTGTCAGAAATTATGACACTCAGAATCCTCGCCACGCCAGTAAGCATAGGTACGATAAATGACAGGTTCCGTAACTAAGGTATGCAACCCTATAATTATGTCATCTAGAATCCTCGCCACGCCAACCGGTATGGCTGCGAGAGATTCTAAGTTTCATAACTACAGTATGTACATCCTAGTCAGGTTCCTACATTCTCGTCACAACAACTAGTATGGCTGCGATAAACTCTAGGTTCCATAACCAAAGTAGACGTTTTACCTTTCTCAGTGTCCTCATCAATATATGTTATCAAATGATACCGTAAATTTAGCCCGTAAAAATTTATCTTGATATAAAAATCCACTCAACAACGATACCAAGAATTAAATTTAACAACTGATCAACAAGGATCAAACTCAATATCAACAAGCGAGAAAAGACGAAAACAAGGGGAAAGGAATTAAATTAGAATTCATGATGAGATTCTCAAGGTTCATCCCAGTAATCTCTCAATAATTGTGATTGAGCATCCTGCTCTGCTCCGCTGCTCCTCTAGCGACCTCGAATTCTGGCTCTCCTGGTGGTCAAAATAATACTTCTGTCTCTATAATAATCTATAGTAGCATGATGCCTACTAAACCAGTCCATTCCAAGTACAATATCGTACCCCGGAAGTGGCACGACGAGTAAGCTCACGCTCAACTCTCGGCCTCCTACTGACACCCTTTGGTCATTGCAGTGATCACAGACTAGGATAATACCTCCACCAGTCATGATCTTGTAAGTCCTAGCTAATGGTTCTGTCTCTAAATGATGTCGAAGTGCAAGATACAGACACAAGACTATGGGAAGCGCCAGAGTCGAATAAGGTAAATACAGAAATATAATCGAGAAGAACTGAACCTGTGATCAAGTCTCCTGCTGGTTCGACCTCCTCGACTGCTATGGCGTATGCTCGCCCCTGGGGTGCACCTCTTTGCTGCCGGTGCTGAGCAAACATCTGCTGCTGCGATGGAAGTGGAGGTCCTCTCTGTTGTTGGCCTCCTGGTACGGCAGGTACCCTGTCTGGTCCTCTCTGGGCGGCTGCTCTACCCTGACCTGGGCGAGTCTGTATGGTAGGGCAATCCCTCAGCTGATGTGTCGTCGATCCGCAGGACAGACATGTGCCCAACCTCTTCCTGCAGATGTCTCTGGTATGTCCCATCTTCCTATAATACACACACTGGATAGTGGGCCGAGTCTGTCTCTGTGGCTGTTGCTGCTGGATGTGTCCTCGAACTAGTGTCTGGTGCTGCTGATGATGAGCCATCTGCGGTCCCACATGTAGCTTAACTGGACTTTTTTGATTTGGATCTGTGCACTGGTCGGGAAGATAAGGAGCTCGAAGACAACCCCTCACTTGATGTCCCGCAGTGCCACAGTACAAACAAAGTCCTCGCCTCATCCTACAGCTCTTCCAAAGGTGACCTGGCTTCTTACAGAAGTGACAAGCCTGCTGGATCTGCCTCGGAGGCTGCTGCTGATCCTGCGATCTGGTCCTCGACGGCATCCTGAGGACAGCGCGAAAGGAATCGATTAAGGTAATAGATACGATATCATCAAGGAAGGACAGTAATTTCTAAAGGAAAAATTATTAAGAGTAGTATTATAAGAATCAGAAATTCTTAATTGTGATTGAGCATATCCCCGGCCAAATTCCTATTTCCTAAAATAGGCTCGTAGTAATACTCTAAGCGAGCACCACTACGATATCGCTCTAATACGAATCTAGGACTAGACCTGCATGGGCCACCACTAAAACGTGTCACGACCCGCACCCGAAATTTGGGCATGAGTCGTGGGTACGTCCAGCCTACGCCGCAGCATCGATGGTAGAACGCTGTCTAGGTCTCAACATATAATATATCCTGTCAATAGTCTCAACTCCGTACGGAGGACAAAGATAAATAATCCACAGTTCTATGATATACTCAATCACAAGCTATAAGAAATAATGGCACAATGAGAATAGAAAAGAGTTCTATTAAAAACTAACCATAATAAGTCCAACTCAAATCTTGAGTCTAGATGACCTCACAAAGTCATAAAATAATAAATACAACTCAGTCTCAGTCTGAAATAATAAATACAGAAGAAATAATCTAAGTATTGGCAGGTAAGATCTCCTCTAGGATAGGCAACTCCTTTGGGATTTCCGGAGTGAAATCTCCCTCTGAACCTGGGCCGTAATGAGTGGGGCACAAGTTCTCCAGGTCCTCTGAAAAATGTTATCCAGTCAGGATTGGAGCGAAGCACAAGCACTAACAGCAGTTTCATTAAATTGACAAAGACTATAAACAGTGTAAGAAATACAAGATGAGAAATATGCTGAAAATGTGAAGTACTGGAGAAAATGAATATAGGCAATAGAGCATCTAGCAATGAACAATAAACAGTGAATGCTAGAACAAGTGGATCTGAATAAAATAGACATCTAGCTAAGTGTTTGAATTATCAGTTTATTATGTGATCGACTTGAGACTAGATCAGGCTGATTATATATGATTAGCTATGATTCTTGTAGGTCAGGCTAATCATATGGTTAGCTATGATGCATGTAGTGGTCAGGCTAATCATATATAACAGCTATGATGCATGTAAATGGTCAGGCCGCACCCGACGTGAGAAGTGGGGTGAGCTATGATGCATGTAAAGGTTTGGATATGATCACATAATCTACTAATAGTTCCCCATCCCCCAGCTAGTACGATAGATTCCAATCATGACTCCTCATGATGGGGATCTAGGGTGCTAACCCGTGTATCCATAGTGTCGGAATCAAGTATGTAATACAACTGAATTATAGAAATAATTAACAATGAAAACTGTCAGAGAATGTACTCGCCTGTGGTCCTGAGCAAGGTGTGAGGATCGATGTCCAAAGTGGGATCACAATGACCTATTTATGGAATATTAATGTCAGATATTAAATCAAAAGGATAACATGTTTAACTAATTAAATACGAGGTTTCTAGGTCATTTCTGAGGTTTACTGGTCAATACTAGGTCCACTAGTCAGTTTTTAAATCATGGAAGTGTATATTGTATACTACCTATCTAAACTAGTCCTTACTTAGCTATACAAAACCTCAGTGTTAAGGATCTACAAGGTATTAGGTTATAACTATATCCTAGAGCCTAGTTAGTATATAAGTAACTTATATTAGTTACCTTGCTAGTACTCCACCTTAATTAGTATTAACCAATTCTTTACTTTAGCCATACTAGTACCAATTTAACTAATCACTAATGCAATATACTAATTCTTACACCCTTAATATCTTAATACCTTAACTAACACTAATCATTAACTAGCTCATAGTAGGGGTACCAGGGCATTCTAACCAATGGAGTTATCACCCAATAACACTAGGCAAAAGATGGGTTAATACTAGCTAATTCCTAACTAATACTAACTCCTCACACCTGACCAATCTGCACAACACCAGCTCCAAAAACAATGTCCTACTGATACACTCAGAACCTACACTACACAAGTATCAACTGAACTCCTCACTGACTTAACCTCACTGTACACTGATACTCAGTGTCAGGGACTACAGTCCAACCAAAACTCCCTCACTAAACCACTCACTGCACATAGACACATAGGTATCTACACAGTATACTGAACACACAGGTATCCCTAATTGAGACATAAGCTTTGGGTTCACTGCTCTCTCCCCCCTCTCTCAGATTTTACTCTTAAAAAAATAGGGACACACACATGTACAGTCACAGGCACACTGGTACACTGCTCCCTCTCTAACTCTCTCACAGAAATTACACACAGGTAATTCACTCCCCACTTGAACTCACACACAGCCACACACACAGGTTTAGCATTCTGTCCTACACTTACACACACAGAATCCCCTGCTCACAGGTAACTGCACACTGCTCTCTCTTTTCTTACAGAAATTTCACAGACATACCTCACTGGACTGTGATGCAGAGAACTCACAAGAACTCATTCTAAAACCTGGGATACACACACACACAAGAAACATCCAATTCACAGCCACACTCACACATACTGCTACACACTGAATACACATAGATACACCCACTGATGCCCAAATTTCTGCACACATACACAGTCCAAAAACAATGTTTCAACTGCTACACACCCAGATAATTCCCTGTATTGAACTTGGTTACCATTCTCCCCAAAGTCTGATACACAAACACAGTCATACATCAACACATAGATAATACCTTGCATCAATACACAGAACTTGAATACACACAGGATTTCTAACTGGGACACATGATTAACTCACACTGGCATTGAATACACTCAGGTATTTACACACACAAGCACTGAGACACTGAGACAAATATACTGAACTCACTCACTGAGTTCTCACTAACCATACACAACACTCTCATCCTCAAATACCTCTCACTGATACTAAAACCCACACACTGATTTAACACAATGTACACACAGGTTATTCTACTGATACACAGGGAACCCAATTCAGAATAACTCACTGCACATACCTACTGACTGATACACGGACACACACTGAACACTGATACTCTAATTCTTAACTCATACACAGCCAGGTAAACACAAACTCACAGGCACTGATACAAGAATTCTATCACCCACAGAACTTCATAGCAACCTACTGACTCTAATTATCAGCCTACCCCTCTAATACTAGAACACAGAAGAACACCACTGATACATTAGAGAACTCACTGAACTGAATTGCTAGCATGCTGAAAATATATCACAACACCACAAACCTATTTCCTACACTGCACTCACTAAACTGAGAAGAACACAACCACTGCTCTCCTATAGTCAAACTAAAACCCCAATAGCTGATACACACAGGAATCAAGAACCTGACTCTGTAACCACTCGAGGATACTCAAAAATACAGTAATACACATACACATACATATATTTACAAGTATACATATCAAACCATAAGAAACTAGGTTATAGAATTAGGCATTTCCCTATGGAGCATTCCTACAAACACCTAGGGCTGAAATCGGGTTTCACCTAAGAACCCATGAATCCTCAACCAAAACCCTAAAAATCGAGATCTAACCTACATGTAGGAGATGTAGTCATGTATACTTGCAAACCCTTAGGGTTAGGGTTCCTGAAATTGGGGAAAACCAACGTATGAACACAAAACCCTAGTTCCTCCTAAATCTCCATGTAGAAACCCTAAAAATCGAGATCTACACAATAGGGGGTTTCCTAATGGGCATAAACAACAGAAAAACAGAAATAAAATGAATTAAAATTGGATTTTGCCTATAGAGATGGTTTCTCCAATGGAAGTTCTTCTTCCCCAAGGTTCCTTGACCCAGACTCCTTGCTTCTCTTTGCTTTGGAGGAGGAAGAGGGATCACCTAGGTCTGGATTCCGAATTTGGGGTGGGGAAGTAGTTTTTCTTAATGGAGGCTAGGATTTCTTTCTTCATGAAGGAAAAAGGGTGGCTCCCCTTTTATATTAAAACTAGGTTTTAGGGTTTTAATGCATAATTTTAGGTTAAACCCCCAGGTTAGGTCATGAAGAACCTAATTAACTAAGGGTTAGTCATTCTAGGGTTTGAGGTTCAAACCAACAATTGGAATTCTAGGGTTTCTCTAGAATTTGGTTTCAACTAGGGTTAGTCATTAGGGTTATAGTCCTAATGAGTTCTAGGGTTTGACCTAAACCAAACACAGCTAACAACATATAAATAGTTTTAAAAACTCAGCAGATTAATTAAATACATAATTATTCAAAATAGCAAAATTACACAAATGCCCTTATCTGGGAATGTGGTAGTGACAAATGTCATGCGACTAAAATAAAGCATGGAAATATGAGTTTGTGAGTGATAGTCATGTCATAGGTATGTGACTAGTCTAGGTCATAAGGGTGGAAGTTGTTGGAAAGAAAATGATAGTTTTGTGCTCCAAATATCCGAGCCACAACAAAGGGTATCAAGGATACAGAAATTAAAGAGGTAATTTAATCTGTTTAAGATTAAACCTAATTAATACTAAAATAAATTCAAATTAACCCTGAATTTCAAAAAATAACCCTACACTAAATCTAGGGGCTTTTAATCTACCAAACTTATTAAAATTAAGTTGGTATTAAAACTAAAGTCATGGTCCTACTAACAAGATTTCTGGAAAGGCCTATTTCCTAAATAATGATACAAGAAATCTAGGATTTACTGGTCGTAATAAAAGATTATCTAAGGGAACCTAGATACTATCATGGTGCTATTAGTCAACAACTTTATAAGAAAAATTACTACCCATCCAATACTGCTCTTGTATAGGTCAAGCTTCTACAAGACAGAAGAAAGGACTTAGTTCGATCTAACTAAGGCAGGGTTGTATAAAGGCTTCGATCATCGATGGACATTGATGACGAAGAGACCAAAATCGAGGGAATCGTGAGATGAAGGAATTTTAGACCACGATAATAATAAATTATGATAAGTCTACATGGTTAAATAAGGCACGATTAGGCAAGTATTTGGAGAATCAAGTCATGGTGACTAGATCAAAGAAATTATAGTAGAAAAGAACTGATACCTATGGTGATATGGATATTAACACAAGGAGTGGTACCAACTAATGGATTAATTTTGTAATTAAGGAACAACTAGGGAAGGATAAAGAATCTACTCATTTAGATAATTAGAAGGCTTGTTGCTACAAAAGTAAGAGACTTATGATTGTAAAACAAGATATGAATAATTAATAGGAAGGATAGGAATACAATCGATAAAGTAATATAACAAATCCTTGATCTCGATACTATACTTCCTATAAATTTGATTATATATAACCTCCCCCATACTATTGGCAACCCACTTCTAGATATAGATAAGTGCTGAAGTCCCACTCGTAGCGACCTGGTCGAATTGGGAGAAGCCTCACCAAGTTCGGGACGGATTGGTGTGGTTCCTTGGAATTTCGGGACGGATTGGTGTGGTTCCTCGGAATTTCGGGACGGGAAGGACCTAGAATGTGAGGAGTACCATACATTCCTTACAACTTTGTCTAACTCGCATATTCTTAACTTAGTAGGTAAGGGTTAAGGCTAAATTAAGCAGTACTTAGGTCTATTACTCATGGCATACTATTTACTACTGACACTCTTCAATCACGATTGGGATTGGTCATTCCAATACTAGTCTAACCTTCAATTGGATTGTCTATCTATTCTCATGTAACTTACCCCTTCTATTACCTATCATGTTATACTGTTGTTCTTCTAGTTTATGCTATCTTTCTCATAGAATTCCTCTTGGTTAGGTTAGGACCCTATAACACCAGCATCAAGCTATGATCATCTCTTCTAAGTAATAATTTCATAGAACTCCATAAAATGGTAAGATTCTACACAAGCTTAGTTCTAATATTAACTACAAGATTTGTCAAGCTATTTTATTCATTATGAGAATCTCAAAGAATATCTTCTGAAGTCTTCCTTAAGGTTGGTCCTATTGGTTTATGGGGCTACACATATTCTAAGGTTTAACTGGGTATCCTCTCAATAGTTAGCATTATCATCTCACATGGAAATCCTGGCCAATATTGATGATTGGTAAAGGTTCTAGTACAACACTAACTGCTAGTGGGAGTTCTAATATCTATTTGATAAGGGAAAGTTCTCTGTTAAGGCTAATCCTTATATATAACTCCAAGCTATCCTCTCGTTCTAGTAGTCTACCTAGTACAAGCATTTATCTTACCCATTTCTAATATAGATAATCCTTCCTATGAATTATTCTACCAACCCTACTGATATAAATATATAATTAAAAGTCAAGCACGAGTGTTCATCCTTCTTAAATAGGAAAGAACGAGATTCAAATGATAGGGATTTCAAGAAGGGTATCATCGAATACAATTTTGGAGGTTCAAAGGCGATAATTAGAAATCAAATGAAGGTTCCAAGCAATTGTGGATTGAGATCCTTACATACTTATCCTAACGCAGGCTCGCTCGGCACAGTAATGTGACCGAGACGATTTAATCAGGACCTGTATGGGCCATCACAAAAACCATGTCACGCCCCAGTCCCAAAATACATAGGACAAGGGTACGTGGCATTGGCCAGCTACGTATTCCACCAGACTCTTGTCCGACTCGAATACGTATAAGTTGTACTACAATTGTCACTATCTAGATAACACAATAAATATATCTAAGTATCAATCCACAATAAAATAAAATATAAGAATGGACAACATATATCCTGGTGTGCACCATATTCAATATTTGTCAAAATAGACTCGAAGAAATAACAAGAGTCTACAAAACTAGGCTATGGCAGCAGAAATAGTAACGAGATGTGATAAACATAACTGCGGTAGAAATAATAACAGTACCTGAGTCTAAATGCCTGCATGATGAGGCGGTATGCATTAGCAGCTCCAGAAAACTCCTCAACCATCTATGCTGCAAAACTGGCAGTGGACTAGGTTCTCAGAGGGACGTAACTAGGTACAAGAAACAGCATGCCAAAGTAACAGTAAATAAATAACATGTGTGCTCAAGGTATCTAACATAAACCATCTAAGTGAATGCAGTGAGAACGTACTTGTCCGCTAAACCATTAGGTCATGCATGTCTGCAAAGACACAACAGTAGCTAGTAGTAATAGTAGTAGTAGGTACGTATATGTCCCGTCAAGGTACCTGCAGTACTATAGGTCCCGAAGCGCAAGCATCAGTAGCTAGTAGTGTGTGGTAGCCCAGCGGTACGATAAATTCTCCCCAACCCCATGTATCTCACGTCTCATGTCCACGATACGGAAGATAATCACTATCTATGTCTCAAGTCTAGGTGTAAATAACATCATGTCAACTAGCACATGTCTCAACTCCTGTCTAAAACAGAAGCCAAAATCTTTGAATATCTCAAGTAAGGCTTCTGTACATGAAAGTCGTGTATAGTGTCCTAAGGTAATTAGTGCAAGTGTTGCACGTATAAGTTATACAATGACAATGCAATCTAACGATACCTGATTCCGCATACGGAAGTCGGCATCCGAATATAACTCGAACGCTAAGTATCATCACGTTCCTAGGGTCATAACAAAGTACATGTATTAAAATATAAACTATAAACTGTAATTAAAATTAAGCACAATTTAGTGAGACCAAGGCAAGGTACAATTGCCTGAATCTTTCTGACGAGTGAACAAAGATCCAGCTTTGGCAATCCCAGTCGTATCGTCATGTACTTCTATGAACATATGATATCTACCGATCAACGATCATACTAAGGTATGTTACACATAACTATTTTATAGTCATCTATGGTCAAAACTAGATCACATGGCAACTAGTCTAGTTTATGTTCAAGTTGGTACTAAGCTACACCATTAATCTACCATAAATTTATTCATAAATTATACTCTAATAATTCTGGAATATTTACTATATTATTAACAAAATAGTATACTCTCTCTTGAAATCATGTATTCGACATCACAAGTAATCACCAACAAAAACTAGTTAAAGTCTAGACCTTTTTCTGAATAATTTCTTATCCTTGATTAACATACATAAATAAAAATATAATTTATATATTCTGAAAATATATTTCAAAATGCTATTTTTTACTTAATTAACATATAAAAATACATATTTATGCTTATGCAAAATATACTAGTTGTTTAATACTAGTAGCTATACATTTATAAACCAAATTGTTTCCAAAATAAACAAACGTTCCAATTCCAAATACATAATTATAAGTTTTGGAATCTAACGTAAAAATTTATATTTTTTCTATATTTAACATATTATTTTATGTATTACAAAACAATAAAATTAAACTAGTTAGTATAGACTAGTTCTTAGCACATCATTTCAATAAAATCTCTTCATGAATTCTTATGCATAACACTCTCAAAAACTTAAATTAAAATATTAAAATTAACCAAAATATAATATATAATTACTTTTCTAACATGGAAATTAAAACTTCAAATTATAAAATGCAAACTAGTTACACCAATCTAGTGTTTACACATGCTCAACACTATTACCCTTATGAATTTCTACAAATTTTAATTCTAAAAAAATAATTTATAATCTAGAAAAATATATATAATTAAGTCTAAATCAGAATAAAATAATTTATTTTAATGTTATTTCAACAATATAATAAGAATTACAAGTTGGTGTTCACTACGGGTAAAAACTAGGTTGGTATTGGATTTCATAGTGTAGCATACAAAGTATATATAACAAGTTGATGAAAACTTTAAAGAAACTAACATGTATTGTTTAGGACATCTAATTGGGTTCAAGGAGAAGAGTTTTGATCGTTAACCATTTTGGAAAATGGGTTAAAATGCCTCGAATCGCAGCATCTTCGAAATAATTCCAGATTTGACTTCTCCTCCTTGTAGCTCCTTGTGTAGTTTGTTCTAGGGGTTGTGGTGACTATGGAATATGGTAGGATGGTAGGGGAAGGAGATTCGAGTGCTGTGGTACTGTTTTGGAGTGGCATGAAAAGTGGTTATGCTGAATTCGGATTCAGCCTGGACACCTCTGATGGCGGGGCTGTTTTGAGAAACTTAGAGTGAGTTTTGATAGAAGGTTTATAAAAAGAAAGTGTGAGAAAAATGTATTTAAAGAAGCATAATAAATTTGAGAGAAAGATACTTACTGTGGATGGAGATATGGCCAGATTGATGGGGGTGTTGCTGAATTCGAATTCAACCTAGGTAGGGCAAGATAGTTGGAGGTGTGGAGGACGATGGAGAAAAAATTTGGAGATGGTTTGTGAAGAGAAAATGTGTGGAAGAGGGTTAGGAAGAAATGTTCTTACGGTGGTTTGAATGGGGGAGGTGAAGAGAGGGGGGTTATGGACAGCCTAGTAGGAAGGGAAAGAGTTTGGGGTTACAACTTTTGCTAGTGGGAAGAGAAAGAGTTTGGGGGTTACATACTTTAATTGGCTGAATATATTTCTCTAAATACTAAAATAAATAATGTATTTGTATGAAAAAAAAATGGTGTTTCGTGTTTGGGATGATAGGTGGGTGTTTGGTGTTTAGGGTTGAGTCATGTTGGTTTCAATGGTTCAATTTGGTCTAGTTTGTCTAGTCAAAGTGTCATATATATATATATAAAAGAAATTCAAAAAATTAATTTTGTAACTTATTTAATTAAATAAAATAATAAATATATTTGTAAAATACCAAATTACCCCTATACTAAAATGAGGGGGCTTACATTGGTTGATGCTACACAGGACTCGGAGATCACTCCCGAGATTTAGGACATCTTTGTATAGATTTACTTGTTGCAATTGTATGTGTTGTAATAGCTATCGTGTTGTGAAGTTGAGGATTTTTAGTTGCCTTTATCATTTACCAAATTTTTATTATAAAAGGACATGTAATAATGGAAAATAATGGAATATAATGATTGTTAGTATCAGGGATTGACAGCATCGCTGTAATGAGTATAATTGATAATCTGAAATTGGTGATAATTAAGGTTTAGACAGCTCACTATCGATGTATCCATATTGTAGGCTGGACGTGTCCGACTCGTACCAGAGTATTTGGGAGAGGGGTATGATACTCCTGTCGAACAGCCCTCTATCCTCCGTCCGATGTTTGTGTCCTGCATATACAACTCACCGGCTTGAGCTTGTACATGCCATAACACAAATCTCCTCGAGCCAGCTATTGGGAACCTTTCGTAAGCTTCTAATCTTTGTCCCCAAACATGCTGCGACAACCATCATTCTCCAACCGTTCTACCAAAACCAAGTTATAGAGCAAACTCGGTACATGTCGCACACCCTTGAGAACGAGTTTCTCACCAAGCTCCATTGTCAAGTTCACATCACTGATCCTATAACTACAGTCATTTTCTTTTTTCCATCTTCAAACATCCAAACCTACCGCCTAAGTAGATCGTGAAGATCCTCTTATATAGAGTGGCATGATACGATGCCCCCATGTGTAAATCCACTTATTTTTTTAATTAAATTTTAATTATTGGTATTATGCATTAATGAGATTAAGAGAGAAATTTTCTATACTTTTTAGCTAATTAGAATAATATATTATATTCATGGATTGATATTTATGTGTATTTAATTAATTGCTAATATTGCACAGAAAATATTTTTTTTTGGTGTACAACTATTATTAGTGTATTGTAGAATTTTCTAAAAATTATTTAGGATAAGAACCTATTTTAAATGGCCATATATATATATATATATATATATATATATATATATATATATATATATATATATATATATATATATATATATATATAATAATAATAATAATAAACCAAACCAACGAAATCCAAACCAACCCAAACCTAAACCCTAAACCCGGATCCTAAAACCTACTCATACCTAAACCCGAACCTACCCCAGCACCGTGGGGGGCCTGCACCCCTTCCTCTTACTGGAAACCCCAGCCCCCGACTCCTCCCTTCCCCTCCCCAAAACTGCCCCGACCCCCTCTCTTCCTCTCCCTGAAACCTCCCCCCTTTACCCTATATAAACCCCATCATAGCAGACCACAACCACCAACATCTCCCCTACCTCCGAAGTACGCCGCCGACCGTCGCTGATCGCCGCTGCACGCTGCCGCGAAGACCGCCCTGAAATCACGATCATCAGCACACTTGATGTACTCTACTTCCTACCCCTGTATCTTCCTGCACAGTAATCCAAATATCGAACTGTTGACTCCTATGTGAAGACCACATGACTCCCTTGAACCATGTGTAATTTGTTTAACTTATCGTGTCCTGTGTCGATCGTAAATCGAAACACAAAACAGGAAAAAGTGAGTTAATTTTAAGATCAGAAACTGTTCCAACCTCCCAAGTTCGTATCTAATTTTCTTCCAACCTAGTTAATATTTTAAAATTCTACTTGAACAGTAATTTAGACAACATAACCGAGTTTTAAGCTCTTTAATTAGATTATTTTATTGCTGATTTATCTGCTGATTATTCAGCGTTGAAATCTGCCAAAACACTTGATTTCTTAACCCAAATTTTTTTGATACGGGGTACATCCTACTAAACGAAGCGACTTCGTCGTGTGCAAATTTTACCAAAAAATGCGTATCGTCATTGCGGACATGTGAGATTTTACAGAACTTGATTTGATGTGCGTGCACACTAAAATCAACACGTATTCGTCAAAAAATACCGTATCGACCTGTTCTGACACTTGTCATAATTTCGTGTGTGCATGTCATTTTGCAACGAAACTTGTGCCATCGGATTTGTAGCGTTACGCTGGTCCTGTGAACCAAGTTTGGTTCAATTCTGAGAACGTTGACGAAACACCATTTTGCGGCCCCCACGGTTTCACTTAATGGATGATTTCATGACTGGCTCATCAGAATCCAGTTCTGGATGTTCCGTTGGATTCGTATCATCATTCTGAATTCGTAGACACTAAGTTTGCTAAATTTGGAGAACTTTATCTTTGGCACATTTTACGGTACGAAGTGGACCACATGTGGATCCTGTTTTGACCTGAAACTGTCAATTCTGTTCCTGTGTCCAAATTGGACTTATGGGTAGTCAATCCTAGCTATTTCAAGTATTCTGAGAGCAATTGTGATGTTTGTTTCAGCATCCGGAGGCATACTTGGATATTCCACTTCTACAGGAGCAGTTGACGGAGTTCAGAGCCTAGGTAAGTGTATCTTGCCAACTTGTAGTAGATCATGTGATATTATGTGCTTGTGTTCTTTCTATATATATAATTCTGTGATGTACCTGTTCAACTTAGGACCGTGAGACGTTGCTTAGCGTCCGAACAAGATTCGGGTGTCGACGTCGTACGCGGAGTCGTGTAACGTCATTTAGAGAATTGATTCCACGATCCTATTCTTTTGCGTGCTTGCTTTACCAAGTACGTCATACCGTAGGACACTTGACACTATTTCATGTGACATAATCTTTCTTGAGTTGTTCATGGTGATTCTGTATAGGCTTATATGATTCGCGATATGAGACTTGTATATATAGAGATATCATTATGACTCTTTGTATTAGCTAGAGGTCAGAATCTTGCATGATATTGACATGAGATGTGAGGTTACATTGGGTGGGGAGAGACACACATGCTATAGGCTGATTATATATATATACTATATTACTGGAGGTTCTTTAGTCTCTGTATCAGATCTTGACACATTTACTGGCCCTATGAGATACTACTTGATGCTACGGGCTCCCCGACACAGAGCATATAGTGGTCTCAGCCTGAGTACTAGTGATGCTCTCATTTGCATTTCGCATAGCTGGTTACATAGCTTGCCCTGAGGATCTGTTTTTATTTACTGCATTTTATTTGTCTTGAGTATTTTTTGTACCTTGTTATGTCCCCTGAGGACCCGAATCCGGATTATGTCCCCAGGTATAGCAGAGGAGGATTACCCCGAAGTTTATGGGATATGAGCTGACGCTGGAGCAGTACTAGCACCAAAGGACGAGATTGTGCCAGAGGATTTCACCTGAGTATTCAATTACTTACTCAGTTATCTAGGTTTATTGTTATTTCATATATGGACTTAAGGACATATGTATTAGGTTATTCTCTTTCCTTTATTTTGATGGGTTATTCCCCGAGACACTACTGATTTGGACTTGTTGATGGACTATATTTTGTTATCTATTATCTTGACTGGTCTATCATATTGAATTGTGTTTACTTTCTGTGGATGAGACTAGAATTATACTGAGATAGATGATGTAGACTTGTATTTATATTTGTTACAGCTTAAGTGCACTCTAGCGGGTCTAATAAATTGGGTTAACCTATTGGAGTTGTGCTGCTGGCCATTGCCACGTGGCTAGTCCCTCGATATTATGGGACTGGGGCGCAACACCATGTCCATAAGCTAATTATCGTCATAAAATATGCCACAAGATTCCTTTGTGTCGGTAGCGACGATGATGATATCTCCCATAGCCATGAGATCCTCCTGATAATCCTTGTCTTTGGCATTCTCAGCTTTGTGTTTTATTCAGTTCCTCTTGATAAGACCCCATTTGGCACAGTGATAGCATCCCTCCTTACGATCCACGGTCGCAAGATCCTAAGATCTTTCCTGTCTTTATGTGTGACTTGAGTCTTCCCTTCCTGTAGGAAGCAACCAGAGCGGACTCCTGCGACGATTCAACTTGCTTACGTCAGACCTCCTCATTCAACAAACTATTTTTGACTGCCTCCATCGTAACACTACATTCGGTGCAGAGTTACTCACCGATACCACCAACATCTCCCAGCTTTTCGGCAGAGAACTCAAAAGCATTATGGTCTGAAGCTCATCATAAATCACCATCTTCTTCGAAGACAGCTGATTGGTGATATCTTGAACCTCGTTTATATGTTGTGCCACAAGGGCGCCCTCTGTGTGCTTCGAGTTGACGAGTTGATTGAATAAGAAATGTCTTGTTGTCAGCCATCTTTCTTTCGTACAACTTCTCCCATAATACTTTTACCGAACTTTCCATGGACACATGGTGAAACACCGAATTGTCCAACCATTGGCGGATGAATCCAACAGCCTTTCGATCTAGTTGTTTACAGCCTTCAACAACTTTGTCTGATGGCTTGGCGCTGTCATCCTCCAATGGACCATGCAAGTCCTTGCACCAAAGTAGGTCCTCCATCCTTGGCTTCCAAATTTCTCAATTTTCCTTGTGAGGGTAATCTTACATGTATTCATCTGCTCCGTAAACATGATTACCCTCTCGTGAATCTGAGACCTTTGATACCAGTTATTGGGAATCGACACCAGAGCTAGATTCTCTGATACCATATGATGAGACCGGACATGCCCTATAACAGCTTCGATATTGTATCTGAAACTGACCGTAGAGAAAACTTAGGCCAACCCACTTGAGATAACCAACCATAGTCTAACGCAAGCACCAAGCACAAGTAAAAACACTGTATATGGTCGGTGACTGCGTCACATGAATAAATTCCAATCTATATAAATTAGGTTAAGTTACATGATTGACTAAAAACCAATGTTGAACTCTTTGTCCTAATAGGTTCAACCCCCTCACCACACTCAAGAAGAAAAGTTAGATATTACAATAAAATTACTCACTCTACTTGTAACGATCTTCCTGAACGAAAACGAAGACTCCTCGATAAGATCCCCTATTCCTTCTATCATAGATGGCAAGTCCTAAGGGTAAAATATGGAATTTCATTTAGACTTTCTGTGGACAAGCATCTTTAATCTCTACCTTGTGCTCTTCTTTGTGCCTCCACCCTCAACCCATATAAATAGGATAAGAAACTTATTTTAGGGTTTAGAAAACTCTAAAAGTAGCCCACCAATAGATCTGACCATCCACCAGCATCTAAAGGTGTAGATTAGAATCCAAAACTCGTCAACCCTGACCGATACCGAACTCGGTGAAAGTTCGATTGGCCCTTTGCCAATAGTTCTAGAACAATGGCACTGAGTTTATCCAGAACAAAGGCCAGGGGCCAAACTTTGGTCGAGTTATGTCCCTATTATCTAGACTTGATCCAGCAGGGAGGACAGTTATTAGACGTTGGGCTACTATACACACTACCTCTCGACCGTATGTGTAGTCAAAATTTACTATAGATTGTGAGGTTCACTGAGCTATGGTACTATAGGTCATGAGCTCGCGTTGATCTACTTACCCTTACCAGACAACCCAAGGGTGCGAACGTTGTCCTCAATTGTATTTTACTTAGATGATTAGGGTAATTGTATCATGGCATGACTTGTGTATGATATTTACTATTTTATATATGGTATGTTATTATGTATCTTCTTGCATCGCTCTAAATATTTTGTTCCCTTCCAGGCATGTGAGCAAGATTACTTGGAGGCTTACCTTGAGGAATGTTTGTGAGCAAGATTACTTGGAGGCTTACCTTGAGGAACGTTATTGATTTTCTTTTTTGGTTTTAGGTACCATCGAGTATAGTTGGATCATACTCTCTCTCTCTCTCTCTCTCTCTCTCTCTCTCTCTTATTTATATATTTTATTTTATGTTCTTTCTTTACTACTATAGTCATATTCAAGCATGTGTATTATTGGGTCAGATATGTATCAAGAAATTTCGGTTCAGATATGTATCAAGGATCTATTTGAATGGATCAGATATGTATTTGAATGGATCAGATATGTGCGTGTGAAAAATAAATGTGAATAACTTACATGTTTAAAGGATCTATTTGAATGGATCAGATATGTATCAAGAAATTTCGGTTCAATCATCGGTTTTTAAAACATTGGTGGGGACACAGTACTAATGATGAACATTTTTTTCACACGCACTCTCCTTTCCTGGAGCGTTCATGATCACCCCCATTCCTCGAATCATCTTCCGTAAATACAACACGGGGATGACGCTTACAAAGCCGAGCCAAAGTTAGCGAAGCCATCGACTACCTACCTAAGTCCAACGGATCTCTGAATAAAAACAAAGTAAATAATTCAGCAAGCATAGCATAAAAATTCGACCGTTGTTCCTTTTCCTCTCCCATTCTCTCTCTCTCTCTCTCTCTTTCTCTCACGGTCCATGGCTCTCTCTCAACAAACGCAAGCCTCCGTCGGGTGCTGCAAGTTCCTCCGATGGCCTTCTCGCAGAGGCTACCACGTCCTGACGATGGAGGAGGAGGAGGAGGAGGAGATGGTGGTGAGAGTGAGAGTAGTTGTGGGGAGGGAGAAGAGGTTGTTCCTTGTGGACCCTTTTGTTCTTCAGAAGGAACCCTTCAGGCTCCTCATGGAGATTATGGTGAGGAGGGGGAGGATGAACGTCGACAGCAGCACCAACAAAGGAGGAGGAGGAGGAGGAGGAGGAGGAGGAGGAGGAGGAGATCTTGAGGCCATATTTGTGGATGTTGATTCAATCCTCTTTGAGCACATGCTGTGGCTGGTATATAACAACGATTCCTCTTCTATGTTTCATCTCAACATCGGGGAGATTATAGACTTCTATTCCGATCAGGATTAATTGTTTATTTAATAGTGAAGAAGATTTTGATCTTGTTCTAGATTAATTGAGTGATTGATTAATCGATCGATTGTATTATTATTATTATTATCATCATCATTCCGTTTGCTTCCTTTGGATTCTCAAAGATCGATGAGAACTATGTTAGTTGCTGTGAAATGAAATGTTCTCAAAGATCGATACCGGCCGGGTCCTCGCACGTCTTGGAAAAGGTCAGGATTCCGACTAACCCCTGATGCTCAATTTCTTACCGACCTCTGCCATCAGTAGGTTTAGTACAAGTGTTTTATAATAACGCAACCCAAATAAGAGCAACAACTCATTCATTCAGCAACTCAACTCTTCATGTTGCTTTTACTCTTCATTTTTGCCACAGGTCTTGTGGATGAAACAATTTGGAAACTTGGCTTACCAGTTCTATGTCAAAGGTCAGTTTTGACCAGGTCAAACCGGCCCTTACTCAGAATCTAGATAGAGCTGGTGGTTGGGGTTGGAGATCCGTGCTGGGACGCCTGCAGGTTGATGATTATTATTATTAAAAAATAATCAATTTTTTTATGAATTTCAATCATATAGAATAGAAGAGAGAGAGAGAGAGAGAGAGAGAGAGACAGAGAGACCGACTCATAAACAAGTATTGAAGTAATTATGAAAATTAAATATATATTTTATTTAGACAATATTTTTAATTAATTAAAAAAACTATTGGTTTGTAGAAAATGTACAAAATTGATCGTCAGTTTATTAATTTTATAGTTGAAATTTTATTTTCCATCTTCGGTCTTCAAATACCTCGTGCACTCAACTTCCTTTAATGGCCGGCTCAGATGTCTTAAAAATAATCGATCTTCATAGAAATGGGTTTGATCTTCTTGTTTCAGTGTTAGTAATTATATGGTTAGTTTGGAAGCCTATTTTTGCAACATCGACAATTTTAGCTCTAAAGTGTTGCAACCATTGTTTTACATGAACTTAATCTAGCATCAAATGTTTCAAAAAATTCTGGTAATATTTTATTTCATTTCTTGGTTAACATTTTTGAATCTGTACGAAAACAAGACAATAATGCTACCATAAAAATAAGGGACACTAGAAAATCACACGTCAAAGCAAAAGGTACATGATAAGTCTTTTCATGTGTTCTTCACACCACTCGAAAAAAGGTAAATTTTAGGATTATTTGGTAACAGGGTCTCATATATATATGAAAATTAAGATTTTGGTTTCCAAAGTGTCCTGCGTTAAGACTTTGGGTCTCAAAATCATTGTTTACTAGCCTACGTGAACAATATTTTCGAAACCGAAAATCTAACGTCGGACACTTTGGAGACTCAAACCATAATTTTAACTATTATGTGAGACCTATTACTAAATAACCCTAAATTTTATCTATGTTGTACATATTTAACAAATGTCCTAAAAGTTGAACCATATTTAAACATAAATTTTTGAATCTTGTATATGCTTGGTGAAATATTTAATGAAAGAAGATAATGTTATAATATTTTTTTTTGAGTTTTCTGAACATATTTGATGCATTCTTGTACAACAAGCACATCTTATATGAAAAAAATTGTTCTTTTAGAAAACTCTAAAGTTGGGTTTTCAAAATATTTAAGAAGTAATATTATCACTAGCATTATAAAAAAGTATTAAAAAAATTAGTATGAATATTAAATTTTTGTAAAAATATATAAGATTACTCCACTGATTAAACTTCTACTAAGAAGATATTCCAATTGTGTTAAAGAAATAATTCATTTTTGTACAAGTCATTTTATATCTAAATAATGTCCAGTAACACATTAAAAAGATAATTTTATTTATTAGTCCATATATCCAAAATCAAAGAAATTTTACCACTAATACTTTCAAATTTTTGTTTCAGAACTTATTACCTTTTTTTAATAACATAAAAGTTGATGCTCTACTAAAAGATCTTGAAATATTTTGCAAAACAAGAAGTAATGTACTACTTTGATAGTCATAATAATTTTGATTTTTATTAAATGTAAAAGAATGTTCTTGACAAATAAAATATTTTGTTATGTTAGTTTTGTTAAGAGCAGACCGAATAAGTAAATGGTCATAATGCAGCAGTAGAAGAATTGATGGTTAGTTGTGATTGTCTAGAAACAATTGTGTCATAACCATACCCTTTATTATAATGACTCTCTAAAACGTTTATGTGCTATCATATTTCTTCTATTTTAACTCTTTTTTTTATTTATTGCATTGGGTAGGTCAATGTATTGATCTTTATGTAGCATGACCAAAAACTTCCACTACTTTAACATTTGTAACATTAATGGATTTTGTTCTGATTGGAGCAAACTATTAATACTTATATTTTTAGGAGGGAACATTTATGGTGGTTCTTTGTTTTCTATAGGAGGAGCATAACAATTATGTGGAAAATTATTATAAACATTATAAAGTTCATCTCAAATATTAATAAAAGGTTAGTAAGAAACTGGTAGGCCATTCCCAATGAGCTATATTTTTTTAATAAAATTTCTAACTAAGAAATTAATTAATCATTTTAAAATAGTAAAATTGACTACTTATATTATAGAAACTAAAGTTAAGTACTTAAACCTAACTTAATTTTCTCCAATTAAAGATGGGTGTATAATTGTTGCAGCATAGTGGTCGTGTTCAATCAAGTTGAAGCATCCATACTATGTGTAGAGAGAAAATAATTGATTGATTTACTTCCAAGAGAGAGGGTATATATATATATATATATATATATATATATATATATATATATATATATATATGAGGAGGCTAGTCTCCTCCTTATTTTTTATCCAATGTGAAAATAAATAAGCCCCCCATAACTCAACACTTCCCCTCAAGATGGACGATAGATATTAATCATCCTAATTTTGTTACAAAATGTATCAAACTCTCTATGACCTAAAACTTTAATTATACAATAAACTAAATCCTCCGCTGATTTCACATAGCTCAATGTCAAAACTTTTCTATTCAGCTGCTCCTTGAAGAAGAACCGATCAATCTCCACATGTTTGGTGCGATCATGCTAAACTGGATTGTTTGCAATATCAATTGATGATTTGTTGTCACACCTAAGTTGAAGGGAGACTCCTCTAAGTAAATGCATCTCAGCCAACAAGCTCTTCACCCACATTATATCGCACAAGCTAATTGCCATAGCCCTGTACTCAGCCCCAGCTGTAGACCTAGCTAGTACATATTGCTTCTTGCTGCGCCAATATATAAGATTGCCTCCAACAAAAATATAGTAACCTGTAGTGGACCTGCGATCGTCCATACAACTCGCCAAATCGACATCACAGTAGCCTTCAACTTTCAGATGTCCAGAACTTCTGAACCATAACCCCTTTCCTGGGCTTCCTTTAATATACCTGAGAATTCTGCGAACAACCTCCATATGGTGCTCTTTGGGATCATGCATATATCTACTCACAACACTCATGACATAAGTAATATCAGGTCTCGTATGACATAGATATATGAGTCGACCAACTAATCTTTGATATTGCTCCTTACTCACCGGATCACTACCCTCAGCACACAACTTGTGATTCTTCTCGATAGGAGTAGAAGCAACCCTGCAACCCAGCATTCATGTCTCTAAAAGGAGGTCCAGAGCGTACTTTCGCTGAGAAAGTACTATACCATTTCTTGACCTTGCAATTTTACTTCCGATGAAGTACTTCAACTACCCTAAATCCTTAACTTCAAATTCCTCTCTAAGCCTTTTCTTCAGTCATAGGATCTCCTTAGTATTATCTCCAGTAATTACAATATCATTAACATAGACTGCAAGAACAGTGATACGAGTCTTGGAGTGCTTGTAAAATACACTATGATTTCCATTGTACTGCCTATACCCCTGTCACGACCCGCACCCGGTGTAGGGATGCAAGTCGGGAACAACGCCCAGCCTACGCCGCAGCATCGGCGGTAGAACGCTGTCTTGGTCAACTATACTATCTAATTATCTCACTATAAAGCATAAACCTCCAATAATATCTCAACTCCAAGAAGAGAGTAATCAACTTAATTCAACACAATACTTAATCACATTTCTATGGCACGAGAAGATATCACAGAAGTCTAACATAACTAAGCAGTTAAAAATATAATAACAACAAATAGAAATAATATCCAAACACAAATATATGCCGAAAACAAATCCGGTACCAAAATGCTAAAGAGAACTAACTATGCTAACTAGTGAATCCGGCTAAATCTCTCAACAGTCACTCCAGAACTAGTGGGTCCAAGTCTGCACCATCAATAGGCTGAGGTCCGTAGTATGTCGGACACCAATCTCCCGGATCCTCTGAAAAATATTTTCCAGTCAGGAATGGAGCGAAGTACAACCCAATAGCAGTTCCAATTAATTGACAAAAACTATAAAGCAGTAGAATAGAAGATGCTATCTACGATGAGGATATAACTGATAATCAAGAACAATGAGAGAATAGGCAATACTAAGAACAAAATATAATCAATGCGTACAAGAATAAAGGAATGAACTATAATGTCAGAATAGAACAAGGTAATCAATGAACTGAATAATGGAATCTACAATAACTATGTGATTTGAGATACTAACTAAATATGTGATCAGCCTGGGAGATTCAATGATTACACTAAGGAGCTAACTCAACCATACGTGAATTGCATGGTTAGTTAGTAGCCAATGATTACACTACTAGCCGATAGTTTCTTGATCACATATTTAATTGGTATTTCTCCCGCCCCGACTGATATGATGGATCGAATCATGACACGTCACTAGCCAATGTATCCAATGTTTAATCTACAATATTCAATGTTATCCAATACCAACAAGGACAGTATCCGATACCATCTCCATAATCAAGGTAACATCCCATGACTAACGATCCAATAACAATACCAATCCGTGTACCATCGTGTCAAGAATCATAAGTAACATTTCTAAATACTTGAATTATAGTGGTAATCAAATAATGAAAACTATCAGAGAATGTACTCGCCTGTGGTCCAGAGTAAATGATGTCCGAACTGGTGTCACAGACCTATATATGAAATATTGCATTAATACAAGTTTTTGGGAAGAGAAATAAATTAAACTAGTCAACTTTCTAGGTCATAAAGTCATTTCTAAGTCAAAGTCAAACTAGGTCAACTCTAAGTCAATTATGGTCAACTATAGTCAAATTATGGTCAACTACCTATTTCTATGTTGTATGAGTCTAACTCAAAGATATTGGGCTCACACACTATGAATCTAGGCCATACAAACTAAATCTTAGGATACTAAGATACCGTATCTCAGGATACGCAAACAAGGAATAAATATAACACATATGTACATATCAAACAATATTATATATATAAAATCCTAATTATAAATGCTAAATGGATACCTTGGTTTCGAACCAACTTGGTATCGCAATACTAAACCTCTATCTTGATATCCAAACCCAATACCTTGATTATCCTCCAATACCTTGATACTTACCTTGGCATCTCAAGGTAAATTCAAAACCTTATTTATACTAACTACCCAACAATAATTATAAACTACTATGCATTTAATATTTATATAATTCTATATACCTTATTTTAGTCACCTTAATACCAACCCATAATTAGTTTACAACTATCCTATTACTTATGCCAATACCTACTACTCATACCTTGGTATATCTTGATACTTACCTTGATATCTCAAGGTAATTGCCAAAATCTCATATATATACTAACTACCCATCAATAATTACATATATCAATCCAATATAACTCTAGTATGTACTAATAGAATAATACTAACTACCAACTACACACTAACTATTAATACATATATACGTACATACATACCTACAAATATATAATATATAAAAAATACTCATAACAATTGATAACTAAAGTATACTAATTATTCTAATAAATTTATATGCTACAACTAAATATATACATATATAGTATACTATAATACAAATAGCAATTAGGAACATATTTATATATATATTAATTACCATATATATATACATATATATCTATATATATATTAATATCTAATATATTAAAAACTGTCAAACTGTCGCTAAATACCCTGTCCACTGTCACAGAAAGCTGCTGTGTATATAAATACACTGCAGTTTTTGTGACAGTTTCCTGCACTGTCACTAAAAACTGTCGCTGAAGCTTCTGATACTCTGCTGATACACTGTTGTTTCAGCGACAGTTTTCTGCAACTGTCGCTGACTGCTGTCGCTGAAAAGCTGCTATTATTTGCATTTGTTGCTGCTGTTGCGACACTTCTGGCTCGCTGTTGTCGCTGAAAATATATGTATATATATATATATACAATATATATATAAATACATATATATATAACCCACCATATATATATATATATATATATTTATACAATATATATTTAAATACATATATATAACCCATAATATATATTTATACAATAAATATATAAAACTATATATAACTATACATACACTTATACATAGTAAATTGTATAAAATACCACATAGTAACATACACACACACACATAGTAATATGTATATATAACTATACATATATATATACATATATATAATCATATAATAATATAAATACATAACAATATATAATATAACTATATATATAACCATATATAAATATATCTACTATATTATATATACATATGCTACCACTTATAAATATATATCTACATACATATATATATATATATATATATATATATATATATATATATATATATATATATATATATATATATAAATAATCATATATAAATAATCTAATTACTTAATTAAACATACACATATATTATATAAAATATATACATATATTTACATCCCTAACATATATTATAACATATATATTAATGCATGTAGAAGAAAGCTACATAATAATATTCTATTAATACATATATAATACATAGATCTATGATACAATAAACACTATAATAAATATACATAATACATATATAATATATATAGATACATACACAATTATAATTCAAGAATTAAAGCATAATTAATTAGATCTACACATAAACACATAATAATTGGAGCGTATCACACCGTATCCCACTAGATCTAGGATATGTATGCGACACGAGTCCACCACACATCCAATTGTACTCCGAAGGACACAAACAAATCACATATAATATTTATGAACAAAACAAAGTGTCAAATATAGATCTATGTGTCCGTGTCAAAATACGATATGTACAAAGTCTCGTGTCGAAGGAAAACCCCCCAAAATAACACGTATCACCAAATTATTGGGATACGACCTACACGTACCCAATTGTGGATATGACACTAGCCCCAAATACATAAACATATGTCAAATTGATCTATAGGATCAATTGACACACACAACAAAAAGTCATTTTCGGAATTCCCCCAAAATTGACACAAAAAGTACCATAACTTTCTCCATAGGTCTCCTATGAACACAAAACCAAATCCTATGGGTAGTACATACATATGGGTTGATTATTCATGATTAAATCTCAGATTTAGAAGCTATTTTAAGGGAAAAACTGAATTATACCTATTGGGAGATGGATTCTCAATGAAATCTCCAAAATTGGTAAAATTAGCTTCTAACTTGTAGATCCTTGCTCCTCTTTGTAGATCCTTGCTTTCTCCTTCTAGATCCTTGCTTTTTTAGTCTCCAATGGTGATTTGGGAAGTAATTAGGTAGAAATTTGGTAGGATTTGATGAAATTTGGTTGAGGAAAATTCTAGATCTAGATTTGGAATAAAAAATAAAGAGAGAGAAAGTTTTCATCCCCTTTATATAGGCCTCACTTGCCCCCTCCCTCAAGCTACTATGTAAAGTCTAAAATACCCCTTAGGGCCTCTCATGAAGAAATTAATTAAGGAGGAAAGCTTCTAGTCTAATGGTTTAATTAATTTAATCATCCTCCTAATTAATGGGCTTTCTAGTTAGGCTCAATTCTAACAATTAAAACATGTTGGTCCATGAGTCTAAACTAAACTAGTTAGGTCTACTAACACAAGTCCAAAATAAATAAATCTATCATGCTAATAATAAATAAATAATACAATAAATAAATATTTAACATGCACAATATTTAATTAATTATAAAATGACCAAAATATCCTTTTCTAGAAAATACAGTAGTGACAAGTCTATCCCCCTTAAAATAATTTCGTCCTCAAAATTTAAAGGTGATCGTTCTCCTTCTAGGTCAAACCCCCAGCAATCATAGTCTAATAAGGTCTTATCTCACTAAGAACAGTCCTATGCAAAGAATAACATGCATGGTCATGGTCTCCACCTGTCTTCTGTCTTATTACTGTTGTCTCTGTCAGGGTATTCTATAGCTACACTAACTATATAACACAAGCATCCAAAAGGTACTAAAGAATCAATCAATCAAAATAGATGAAAGGAACAGAAAGAAAGAACAGACTCTCTAACCCATCACCTGTAGTATTGGTCTCCTCGACCGTCATCACAAATGCTCCGCCCTGCCGAGGTAGCTCCCTCTGCGGATGATGAGCAATCTGTGGTGCTACAGGTGGCCTAACTCCACCTCTCTGGCCTCGATCTACATCCTGGCCTGGACGTTGAAGTGTCCAGAGACAATCCTTTACCATATGCTTCGTTGATCCACAATGTAAGCATGCTCCAAGTCTCTTCCGACACATCTCCCAAGTGTGCCCAGCCTTCTTGCAATAGGTGCATTGAGGAGCCTGTTGCACTTGTCTCTGAGGCTGTTGTGGTATCTGTTGTACTGGAGCTTGTACTGGAGCAACAATAGGTTCTGGCATCTGATATTGCTGCTGATAGGCTCCGAATTGTACTGGAAACTGCTGTTGCTGGAACCGCGGCCTCTTTGTCGGTCCCGCACTACTACTGTCACCCCCAAACATATCACGGTCCCTCTTCGGCTTCAAGTTCCACTCTCGCTCGACCTTGCGTGCCTTCGAAAGTATCTCAGAATACGTCTCGTAGAAAGACGGAATGAGAATCTTTACTTCCCAATTCAGACCCTCGCGGAAACGGATAGCCCGAACTTCTGGCTCTCTCACCAAGTACTCCGCAAATTGGCTCAGCCTCCCGAACTCTGCGGCATACTCCTCTACGGACATGCTTCCTTGTGTAAGGCTCTCAAATTGCCTTCCTAATTCCAATCTGTCCGTCCGAACAAAGAACTTCTTCTTAAAGAGATCCTTGAATATCTTCCAAGACTGCCCCGCATCAGTAAGAATTGTCTCATTCCTGAACCAAGTGCGGGCAACATCAAACAGTTAAAGTCCTATCGCCTCAACCTTCAAATCCTCCGTAAGACGGGACACCTTCATGAGTCGCTCGATATCTTCAAGCCAATCGTCAGCATAGACTATACCTTCTGTACCCTTGAAAACTCGAGGCTCAAGCTTCTTGAAATTTTGAATGTTGCCTGGCTTGATCTGAGTATCCTATGGCTGTGGAGGAGCCTCTCTCTGAACTGCTGCTATAGCTACCTGATGGGCGTTTTCCATACTCTGTCGCATCATATCTGACTGCCTGTGCTGGGCTTCTATCTGTGCCCTTTGTAATTCCATCATCTCTCTAAATAGTGCAACCATCGACGCGGTATCTCCTGAAAATGTAGGTGGTGGAAGTCCCTCCGAAGCAACTGGAGTAGTCCTCGGAACAGGTGGAGGAGAACCCCCGAAGGCAGCCGAGACTCCTATATGAACTGATATCGTAGGAGGTACAAACCCTACTGCCTGAGTGGAAGATTGAGAGGTGGCAGACCTCGCAGAAACTGCTTCCGATCGATGGGATCTAGTCTTCGGCAGCATCCTGAAGACAGATCGAAACAAAGGAGATCAATTCGACACAAGATAAGATATCATCAAGGAAGGACAAAAGTATTCAGAAGAAATCAAAAGTAGCGATTCAATTCAGATTGGAATTCCTAGTTATGATTGAGTATCCCTCTCTCTTCCAAGTATCCTATGTCCTATATCCTATCGCAGGCTCGCAGTAGTACAACTAAGTCGCCGCACTACCACGATATCGCAATATTGCGAAGCCTGACCTGCATGGGCCACCACTAAAAACGTGTCACGACCCGCACCCGGTGTAGGGATGCAAGTTGGGAACAACGCCCAGCCTACGCCGCAGCATCGGCGGTAGAACGCTGTCTTGGTCAGCTATACTATCTAATTATCTCACTATAAAGCATAAACCTCCAATAATATCTCAACTCCAAGAAGAGAGTAATCAACTTAATTCAACACAATACTCAATCACATTTCTATGGCACGAGAAGATATCACAGAAGTCTAACATAACTAAGCAGTTAAAAATATAATAACAACAAATAGAAATAATATCCAAATACAAATATATGCCGGAAACAAATCCGGTTCCAAAATGCTAAAGAGAACTAACTATGCTAACTAGTGAATCCGACTAAATCTTTCAACAGTCACTCCAGAACTAGTGGGTCCAAGTCTGCACCATCAATAGGCTAAGGTCCGTAGTATGTCGGACACCAATCTCCCGGATCCTCTGAAAAATGTTTTCCAGTCAGGAATGGAGCAAAGTACAACCTAATAGCAGTTCCAATTAATTGACAAAAACTATAAAGCAGTAGAATAGAAGATGCTATCTACGATGAGGATATAACTGATAATCAAGAACAATGAGAGAATAGGCAATACTAAGAACAAAATATAATCAATGCGTACAAGAATAAAGGAATAAACTATAATGTCAGAATAGAACAAGGTAATCAATGAACTGAATAATGGAATCTACAATAACTATGTGATTTGAGATACTAACTAAATATGTGATCGGCCTGGGAGATTCAATGATTACACTAAGGAGCTAACTCAACCATACGTGAATTGCATGGTTAGTTAGTAGCCAATAATTACACTACTAGCCGATAGTTTCAATGATTCAATAATTACACTACTATAACTATGTGATTTGAGATACTAACTAAATATGTGATCGGCCTGGGAGATTCAATGATTACACTACTAGCCGATAGTTTCTTGATCACATATTTAATTGGTATTTTTCCCGCCCCGACTGATATGATGGATCGAATCATGACACGTCACTAGCCAATGTATCCAATGTTTAATCTACAATATTCAATGTTATCCAATACCAACAAGGACAGTATCCAATACCATCTCCATAATCAAGGTAACATCCCATAACTAACGATCCAATAACAATACCAATCCGTGTACCATCGTGTCAAGAATCATAAGTAACATTTCTAAATACTTGAATTATAGTGGTAATCAAATAATAAAAACTATCAGAGAATGTACTCGCCTGTGGTCCAGAGTAAATGATGTCCGAACTGGTGTCACAGACCTATATATGAAATATTGCATTAATACAAGTTTTTGGGAAGAGAAATAAATTAAACTAGTCAACTTTCTAGGTCATAAAGTCATTTCTAAGTCAAAAGTCAAACTAGGTCAACTCTAAGTCAATTATGGTCAACTATAGTCAAATTATGGTCAACTACCTACTTCTATGTTGTATGAGTCTAACTCAAAGATATTGGGCTCACACACTATGAATCTAGGCCATACAAACTAAATCTTAGGATACTAAGATACCGTATCTCAGGATACGCAAACAAGGAATAAATATAACACATATGTACATATCAAACAATATTATATATATAAAATCCTAATTATAAATGCTAAATGGATACCTTGGTTTCGAACCAACTTGGTATCGCAATACTAAACCTCTATCTTGATATCCAAACCCAATACCTTGATTATCCTCCAATACCTTGATACTTACCTTGGCATCTCAAGATAAATTCAAAACCTTATTTATACTAACTACCCAACAATAATTATAAACTACTATGTATTTAATATTTATATAATTCTATATACCTTATTTTAGTCACCTTAATACCAACCCATAATTAGTTTACAACTATCCTATTACTTATGCCAATACCTACTACTCATACCTTGGTATATCTTGATACTTACCTTGATATCTCAAGGTAATTGCCAAAATCTCATATATATACTAACTACCCATCAATAATTACATATATCAATCCAATATAACTCTAGTATGTACTAATAGAATAATACTAACTACCAACTATACACTAACTATTAATACATATATACGTACATACATACCTACAAATATATAATATATAAAAAATACTCATAACAATTGATAACTAAAGTATACTAATTATTCTAATAAATTTATATGCTACAACTAAATATATACATATATAGTATACTATAATACAAATAGCAATTAGGAACATATTTATATATATATTAATTACCATATATATATACATATATATCTATATATATATTAATATCTAATATATTAAAAACTGCCAAACTGTCGCTAAATACCCTGTCCACTGTCACAGAAAGCTGCTGTGTATATAAATACACTGCAGTTTTTGTGACAGTTTCCTACACTGTCACTAAAAACTGTCGCTGAAGCTTCTGATACTCTGCTGATACACTGTTGTTTCAGCGACAGTTTTCTGCAACTGTCGCTGACTACTGTCGCTGAAAAGCTGCTATTATTTGCATTTGTTGCTGCTGTTGCGACACTTCTGGCTCGCTGTTGTCGCTGAAAATATATGTATATATATATATATATACAATATATATATAAATACATATATATATAACCCACCATATATATATATATATATATTTATATAATATATATTTAAATACATATATATAACCCATAATATATATTTATACAATAAACATATAAAACTATATATAACTATACATACACTTATACATAGTAAATTATATAAAATACCACATAGTAACATACACACACACACACACATAGTAATATGTATATATAACTATACATATATAAAATCATATAATAATATAAATACATAACAATATATAATATAACTATATATATAACCATATATAAATATATCTGCTATATTATATATACATATGTTATCACTTATAAATATATACCTACATACATATATATATATATATATATATATATATATATATATATATATATATAAATAATCATATATAAATAATCTAATTACTTAATTAAATATACACATATATTATATAAAATATATACATATATTTACATCCCTAACATATATTATAACATATATATTAATGCATGTAGAAGAAAGCTACATAATATATATTCTATTAATACATATATAATACATAGATCTATGATACAATAAACACTATAATAAATATACATAATACATATATAATATATATAGATACATACACAATTATAATTCAAGAATTAAAGCACAATTAATTAGATCTACACATAAACACATAATAATTGGAGCGTATCACACCGTATCCCACTAGATCTAGGATATGTATGCGACACGAGTCCACCACACATCCAATTGTACCCCGAAGGACACAAACAAATCACATATAATATTTATGAACAAAACAAAGTATCAAATATAGATCTATGTGTCCGTGTCAAAATACGACATGTACAAAGTCCCGTGTCGGAGGAAAACCTCCCAAAATAACACGTATCACCAAATTGTTGGGATACGACCTACACGTACCCAATTGTGGACACGACACTAGCCCCAAATACATAAACATATGCCAAATTGATCTATAGGATCAATTGACACACACAACAAAAAGTTATTTTTGGAATTCCCCCAAAATTGACACAAAAAGCACCATAACTTTCTCCATAGGTCTCCTATGAACACAAAACCAAATCCTATGGGTAGTACATATATATGGGTTGATTATTCATGATTAAATCTCAGATTTAGAAGCTATTTTAAGGGAAAAACTGAATTATACCTATTGGGAGATGGATTCCCAATGAAACCTCAAAAATTGGTAAAATTAGCTTCTAACTTGTAGATCCTTGCTCCTCTTTGTAGATCCTTGCTTTCTCCTTCTAGATCCTTGCTTTTTTAGTCTTCAATGGTGATTTGGGAAGTAATTGGATGAAAATTTGGTAGGGATTTGATGAAATTTGGTTGAGGGAAATTCTAGATCTAGATTTGGAATGAAAAATAAAGAGAGAGAAAGTTTTCATCCCCTTTATATAGGCCTCACTTGCCCCCTCCCTCAAGCTACTATGTAAAGTCTAAAATACCCCTTAGGGCCTCTCATAAAGAAATTAATTAAGGAGGGAAGCTTCTAGTCTAATGGTTTAATTAATTAAATCTTCCTCCTAATTAATGGGCTTTCTAGTTGAGCTCAATTCTAACAATTAAAAAATGTTTGTCCATGAGTCTAAACTAAACTAGTTAGGTCTACTAACACAAGTCCAAAATAAATAAATCTATCATGCTAATAATAAATAAATAAATAATACAATAAATAAATATTTAACATGCACAATATTTAATTAATTATAAAATGACCAAAATATTCTTTTCTAGAAAATACGGTAGTGACAACCCCATACCACAGACTACAAGCCTGAATCTATCAAACCATGGTCTCGGAGACTGCTTTAGCCCACTCAAAGACATCTTCAATTTTTATACCTTTTATGTTGCTTGTGAATTAGCAAAGCCTAGTGTAATCTCCATATATACCTCCTCCTAGAGATCCCCGTACAAAAAGGCGTTCTTAACATCTAGCTGATGTAGTTGCCTATTGAAGTTGGCAGCACATGACACCAATACTCATATAATGCTAATCTTTGCGACTGGAGCAAAGGTCTCGTCATAGTCGATACCATAAGTTTCGCTATAACCTTTAGAAACCAATCTGGCCTTGTACCTGTCAATCTTGCCCTTTGGAGTCTACTTAACAGTATAAACCAATTTATATCCAACAACACTCTTCCCAACTGGCGGTGGTACAAACTCCCATGTGTCATTCTTTTTCAAGGCCTGAAGTTCCTCCTGTATGACACTCAATAACCTAGGATCTTACTTAGCTACCTGCCAGTTGTTAGGTACAAGCACTGAATCTAATGATGTAAGAAAGGACTTATATGCAGGTAGAGTGGACGCATATGAAATATAATGTGTAATGTTAATATCCCAACTGCCAAACTTAGCTGGAGGTTTTCCAACATCAACTCTAGTTTTATGAAGCAAGACAGGAGGATTAGAAGTATTAGAGGAGAAATTATTATCAGGTGACTCAGATGGAAGGGCCGAAGAAGGTCCTAGAGAAGAGGGACTTGGGACATCAGCATTTGTGGGTATTAGCATATGGACATCAGGAGGAAGCTCATGCTGCTCCTCTTGCTACTGCTTATGCTGCTCATGCTGCTCCTGCTATTGCTGCTCTTGCTCCCTATATACTCTCAGCTCCCCTGACTGTCGGCTCCCCTTGAGACACCATCATTCCTCGGTCACTCAAAAGGACATAGAATTATACCAACCATGATGCCACTCTCATTCTTTCCCTCTCTACTAGCATCAGTAGAGCCATCTTCGAACAACGAACTTTACTCCGTCTTCTCCCCATAAAATAGTTCAAACTCCCGGAAGGTCATATCCATACTGACAAACAACCTTCTTTCAGTGGGACACAAGCGCAAGAGAGAGAGAAGAGAAGAGAGCATCCCTCATTCACTCGTCGGACCTTCAACGGAGTAAGAGAATCGCTGCAGTACTTAATCTTCATCGTCACATTACCCAGATTAAAAATATTGTACTTGGATTTTCTTTCTAGGATTTCTTTGTACTCTTTTTGTTTATTGTTAAACAAAAGTTTTTCCAAACTAACTTTCAATGGCAAACAAGGTGGCAACTCTGCTGAGGATATCCTTCTCCTCTGATGAGAAGGTCGTGACACAGTCTGACGCATCGAAGTTGGGTTCAACCCAGAGGATGTTGGTTATACGCTTCGACCAGCAAGCATTTGAGAAAGTGCTCTCTGAGGATGGCGCTTCTCCAAGGCTTGTAAAGCCTAAGAAGACCCGCAGGACATATGTTGCAAAGACTGATGTGCCTCACCCAACTGCAGAGCATACGCTCCCTATTTCTATCTCTCTACCACAGGGGACGCACATTATGTGTCCACACGAGCTGACGCCACTCATGCGGTAGCCCTTTCTGACAAAAAAAGTGCTCAGCACCTGAAGACCCGCAGGACATGGATTGCAAAGGCAGCTATGCCTCACCCAACTGTGGAGCGTGTGCTCCCCGTCTCTCTCCTTGCCGCAAGCAACGCATATTCTGCATCCCCATGAGCTGACGCCCTTCATGTGACAGCCTCTTCGGACAAGGAAAGTGCTCAGCACTTGAGCTATGGCAAAGAAAAATACTACAATGTCAGGAGTTCGAGCGCTAAGATACGTTCCATGCGACCACGTCAAAAGTCGCATGAGGAGGACAATGTGGCACCGCTCGGCAACCGCAGGCAGATGGCCGCATACGGCCAAGACACCATCAGAAGTTTCGTCTTCGACTGAATCTCACGAAGTGCTGACTCCATGTGCCATGCTGAGAAACGCGAAGATGTAAACTTGGACTCTTCATACTATGCACCGTGCTTGCTAAGACGAAGAAGTCTAGGACAAAGTGACTCACAAGCTCAAGCAATTGCTCATTCGATCGACCGTCAGCAGGCACCGCTAACTATGGGTTCCCCTGACGGAAAGTTGTACAAAATTGGCCCATGCATCCAGCCCGCAGTGGCAATCGAACAGGGTCAGTCTAAAGAGTCTTCTATTAGCAACCTAGGGCAAGTTCTTCTACGAACCACAGGTCAGGAAGCAAAGTCAACCCGGGCTCATAACAAGGGTGCAAAGGTGAATCATTCCTTACTTGACTTGCGCAATATGATCAATCATAAGCGCAAAGCGAGTGAATCAACTACGACATATGAAGTATTGTTATGTCCCAATCCCAAAATACGTAGGACTAGAAATATGTTACATGCCAGCTACGCATTCGACCAGACTATGGTCCGACTCGAATACGTATAAGCTATATTATAATAGCCACTATCTAAATAATCAAGTAATATAAATATATATGCCTCAATCCACAATGAACAGAATACATAAGAATGAGCTACATGTGCTAAAGTCGACCGTCCAGTAACACACAAACTTGAATAGACTCAAGAAAGAAATATGAGTCTATAAAACTAGGCTATATCAGCAGATAAATAAACAATATGAATAAATAACCATAACTCCGGTAGATATGATATAAGTACCTGATACCAATGCCTACAAGACAAGCAACTCCATCAGCAACTCTAAAGACTCCGTAACCACCTCTGCAGCAAAAACTGGCAGGGGACCACGTCCTCAGAGGGATGTAACAAGGTACAAGAAACAATATATCAAAAGTAAAACAGTATAATGCATACACTCAAGGGTAAACTACTGTAACCATATATGTGATATACAAGTGAGAGCATCACTCGTACTCATGATGAAACCACTACAGGCTCTGTGTCGGGGATCCCATAGCAGCAAGTAGTATCAAGACTCAGTATAGGTGCCAAAGATCTGAGACAGAGTCCAAGACACCTCTAGTGGTATCACAACTCCGGTATATGTGCCATAATACCTCCAGGAGTATAGTATATATATCAATAATCAGCCTGTAGTATGGTGTGTCTCTCCCCACCCAATGTAACCTCACATCTCATATCCATGATGTCTCATGTCCATAACACGCAAGAACATGACCTCTAGCTAGTACAACGAGCCATAATAATATCTATATAAAATGCAAGTCTCATATCACGAATCCTATAAGCCTATACAGAATCACCATAAATAACTCAAGAAAGATTCTGTCACATGAAATAGTGTCAAGTGTCCAAGGGTATGACATACTTGGTAAAGCAAGCATGTAAAAATAGGATAGTGGAATCAACTCTCTAAGTGACGTTGCACGACTCCGCGTAATCCGTCGACACCCGAATCTTGTTCGGACGCTAAGCAACGTCTCACAGTCCTAGGGTAAATACACTCATCACACATATTAAATAACTATAATAACTAAACAATATAATAAAGGCAAAAAACTGGGATACATCATGGCAAGGTACACTTGCCTGGGTTCTGAACTCCGTCAACTGCTCATGGAAAAGTGGAATCTGCACGTACACCTTCAGATGCTAAAACAAACATCACCATTGTTCTCAAAATATTAGAAATAGGTAGGGTTGACTACCCATAAGTCCAATTTGGATACAGGGGCAAAATTGACAGTTTTGGGTTAAAATGGGGTCTACATGTGGCCCACTTCGCACCGAAAAATGTGTCGAAGACAAAGTTTTCTAAATTCGTCCAACTTAGTGTCTACGAGTCCAGAACGATAATACAAATCCAACAAAATGGCCATAACTGGATTTCGATGAGCCGGTCACGAAAACGCCCTTCATGTAGAATTATGGGACCCACGAAACAATATTTTGTCAACATTCTTAGAATCAGACCAAACTTGAGTCACAGGACCAGCGTAACGCTGCGAATCCGATGGCACAAGTTTCGTTGCGAAACGACAAGCACACACGAAGTTACGACGAGTGTCAGAATATGCCGATACGGTACTTTTCGACGGATACGTGTTGATTCCGTTGCGCACGCACATCCAAATCAAGTTTCGTAAAAGTTCACACATTTGCGTTTATGTTACGCGTCTTTTGATGTAACTCGCACACGATGAAGTAGCCTCGTTTGGTGGAACGCACCCCTTATCGCAAAAATATGTGTGTTTTAAAACCAAGTTTTTGGTTATTTTGGAACAAGAATAATTTTACCATTAAAGCAAACTAATAAAAACTAAAAGAACAGTAAAATTTTTGGTTATATTGTGAAGAAGTCCCTTCAATTATATTTTGAAAATAATTAACCAGTTGGTGGCAAATTGGACATGAATATGGGTACTTGGACTAAAATTTTGAACTATTTTCGAACAGTTTTTCGGCCAACTTTCGGTCGATTTTTTGATCAATCCGGGGTGCCTAAATTCGTTCCACTTGAAGGAAATCCTAGAGGGTTATGTTGTGAACATACCAACGAAGACGGGACACAAATCGGACGAGTGAGGAGGGCGGAGGCTGCTCGCGAAGGGGGCCAAAGATGTTGCTGTTGTTGCCGACTGCTACTGCTGCTGTCGCGTGCGGGCGGCGCTGCAGGTTGGTCGGGGGTCGACCGGAGGCGGCGGGTGGTCACCGGCGGTGGGGTTGTGGCTAGGTGATGGGTTAGGGTTAGGGTTAGGGTTTTGATGTATATATATATATATATATATATATATATATATATATATATATAGGAGGGATGGGGGTGGTTTACTGTGTTTGGGTTAACCGATAGGGTTAGGATTAATGGGTTTGGGTTTAAATTAATTTTTTTTCTTTTCTTTTGTTTTATTTATATATATAGGTGCATGGCCATTTAAAAATAGTTTTGGACCTCAATAAATTACAAAACAAATTACACAATATACTATTAATAGTTGTACACCCAAAAATATTTTTTTGTATAATATTAATAATTAATTAAATACACATAATTATAAATTCAATTATATCATATATTATAATTAGCTAAAAATAAAATAAAATTTTCCCCTAATCACAAAAAATTTAGTATACCAACAATATTAAATTCTAAAAAATTAGGGTGCTTACAAGTATCCTCCCCAGGGTATCACTGTGCCAACATTATCATCAACTACTGATATAACAAAGCAGCAGTACCTACAAACAGACAGTCGGCATTCCAGCAGCTGCAACCAAAGGCTCCCACCTAGCTACAATCCGGAGAACAAATGCAAGCACTAGAGGCAGAGGAGCTGTCGTTTGCCTCATATTATTCTACTCAAAAGGCCCCCTCTATGAGGAGAGATCAGAAGTACAGCACCTCCAGTCCGTCGCTCTCGGCCATCGAGTCGAGAAGACGGATCCAAGAAGGACAGGCAGCGGAACCCAAAGAAGGTGTTTGCCTGGGCATCCGCTCAAAGAAGAAGTTGTCGGCCATTGAGGGTAGTTCTTCCTTAGGACCCCATGTAGCTACACAAGTTAGGGGTCATAATCCCCCGGAACTTTATGACAATCCGACGTTCCGAGAAGACGATGATTCCTAAGGAACAGATGCCCAGATTCCTGCGAGTGGCTGTCTTCACCAAGAAGATGCAGCTTCCTACGCTGGGGAAGTGTTCCCTCCAAGTCCGAAGAGGATACGGCATTACCTACTTTCCCAGATGACTAATCATGATAAGAGTCTGAGGCAAAAATTATGACGTCCACTGTCCCATCTATTTCTTTCCATGTGAGAATAACATAAATGTCGGATGAGGATCATGAGGGCCTAGCGATCGATAGCGCCTCGAAACCTTTGAGGCTATGATACAAATCTTGAGTGTGTCAATGCAAGACTTGAACCAGATTAAGGCAAATATAGTCTCACAACCAGCAAGGGCCTCTAGTCAAGCAAGCTTGGACCCTGGGACCAACGTGGATTCAAATACAACTGCTCCACCCGCTGGCGATAATCATCCCCTGCCCGGATCATATGCCCTTCCGTAGGCGATAAAGCCTGGAAAGCAATGCAGGAGGTGCGAGAACTCTGGGCATGCCTAGACTCAATGGACAATCGAGACTCATTACACGAGCTCGGGATCCGACAACCATATTCCCTCGAGTGGAGAGATGTACCGTACCCGCCCAAGTACAAGCCCTTTAACTTGACTCTGTTTGATTGGAAGACATCTCCCCGTCAATTCAATAGTTACTTTGAGATTGCAATGGGACATCTATCTCGCAACGACACCCTCTTAACCAAGCTCTTTGTCAGGGCATTGTCTGGAATAGCTTTCGATTGTTCTGCAGCCTCCAAAAAAATTGTATTTCGTCGTTTGACGACCTCAAGGGTCTTTTCCTTTCTCGGTTCTACGATGGAAGAAATGATATGACGATGTATTCTTTAATGGACATCACGCAAAGGGGGAAATAGTCTCTGTGGGAATACATCGAGCGGTAAAGGCAAGCGGCTTTAAAGTTATCCTCCGATAACCCTGAGTCCACGCTGATGGACACCTATCGAAGAAATCTCCTACCCATGGTCAGACTCTGGATGGGCTACTCTCAGTTTAAAGACTGGACATCATTCATCATAAATATTGTCAGTGCTGAGAAGAAAGTAAATAATGCCCGTCTCTTGGAAATATAGATCCACGTCGCTGTTGATAGGAAAAAATGCCCTTACAATAACAAATCGACATTAGGGCCCGAGATGGCAAGGAAAAGCTGGCTCTTGTCACCAATATAACCAAGAAGCCCAAGCAAAAGTCTGCAGAGTCGCCAAAATCAAAGAAAACTTATTCCTTCGAAGATGATGACGTTATGGAATTCTTTGACGTGCTAATGAAGAAAAACAAGCTTCGGCTCCCCGATGTCAAGCGCCCTGTTGAGGTAGTCGATGTGAATAATCTGAAGTAATATCACTACCATCAATACATCCATCTTGAAATATGGGATTGCTACCAACTGAAGCGGTACATCCAGCGTCTGCTCGACACCAAGGCCCTCACCTTATCCTGTTGTTAAAAATATTTCCAAGAGAAATATTTTATTCATTGACTTGATAACTTCAAAAGTCATGGTAGAATATCTATTAATGATAATAAAATTTTAGTTGAATTATTTTATAAAAATTAAAAATACTAAAATATCTCTATTACAACAAAAATGACAACAAAAAGAAAATAAAAATAAAAAGCACTAGGTTAATTAGCCTCGTGTGTCGAGTGCCCCTCAAAAGTAGTAGTGAGGCGCATGAGGCGGCCCTCAAAAGTAGGTGTAAGAAACACAAACCTCGTGTGCTCCTAGGTGAATGAGCCCCATCTCATAGAAATGAGACATAACGGCGAGGCTCCAACCTTAAGTGCGCTTAGGCGTGAGCCTCATGAGATTTTTAAAACACTGGTACTATACGACAAAATTGCACCGCCAAGGATCATTGGATGGGTACAGATCGCGGATCGCACAATCTAACATGGATTATAGGATCCGGAATGTGCTAGGCCAATTACTGGTATGAGGTATTTTTAGGTTCTTTTGTTTTTCATTTCCAAGAAAACCTTATATAGGTTAGGGAGGAGGGTCTTCCTGACATATCAACATATTTATTTTGCATTTTTCCAAGATCTAAACCTCTATTCTAAAATCCTACAAATAGAAAAGCTTAGATCTTTTTTACACTAATCCGAATTTATTTCAGCTAGGAGAAATTGAGTATGTTATGTGGTATAGTATGCCAACCTACTTGAACTGATCATGAACAATACAATATTCAGAGCCTAACCACCGAAGTATTTGAATGACTTTCCACAGCAGATAACTTCCACTTCAATACACAAACAAGAAAGACTACTGGCATTAAGGATTAGGTCCTTCTACTAGATCTGATTCGTTAAGGGGCTGCTCTTCAACGAGTGAGCTTGTGCTGCCGTTCTGCTCTATTTTCTGTAGGTAAATACCATATCCCTCTCTCTGTTGGTTATATACAGGCACCCTGCTCTGTCTGCCTCAGAAAAAGAATCATTCCTCGTTCTAATTCTGCTTGCCGCTAGCGCACCTCTCCTAACTATTGTCCATTTATTCCGGAATCATATTTTTAGGAGGGACAATTTTACATATTTCTGCCAAATTTTAAAGGAAGAAAGGCTTTTCCAACTTTTCTCTATATAAAGACTCTTTATTTAGTTATTGGTCTGATCTTTTTCTGGGTATTTCTATACCACAAATATGCATGATATAACATATACATGAACTGTCCATATTATTTTGAATGTAATTAAAAATTATAAGGTTTTAATCATGGATTATATGATATAGATTTGATAATGACCCATTTACAATTATACAATTCTTACTGATCTTGATAACATTGGCCTTGGGAAACATGGAATATGCTTACAGGTTGCATGATCTTCAATTACATATACAAAACGTAGGTCTACCTATATTTCATCTGACCACCTAAGTTATATATGTGATTACATCTTGCTAGTAGCTACCTTCGCTTAGAATTTGACACCAACACAAAAGGTTCACATAAGATAGACAGTCGGCCATAAAATTTTGTCAAATCATTTATGAAGCTTTATTATGCTCCGTCGACTCCTTATATATATATATATAGGGTAAACGGGATATGAGCCATGCACATGTGGACCAATAGGAATGGATTCCTACATCCCATGTGCACCCATGTACACTAGTACACTCCATTTCTATTGGTCCATATGTGCATTGGCTCATGTAGAAATATGAGCATATGGCTCATATCCCTTTTTTCCATATATATATATATATATATATATATATATATATATATATATATATATATATATATATATATATATATATAACACAACAACAACAAAAATTTTTATCTTAAATTTTTTGGGTTTTGTTGCTTGAATCATGTTCTTAAATTTGGCTCTATTAAGAGACATGTCCTCTATAATGCTAAAAATTTATATCCTCCTTTAACACTTAACCATGTTTGCCTAGGTCAGTCCTAACGGGTCTATTAACTACTATGTTATATCTCTCCCTTACGGAAACATCTATTGGTCAATGTTGCATATGTCCAAATCATCTAAATTAATTTTATCTCATCTTGTAATTAATTACTGCCACCTCCAACTTTCCTTGAACACTTATTTCTTATCCTATATTTTAATGTATTATCATTCATCCATCTTAGCATTCTTATTCAATTATACTAACTTTTTGGACATGTTTCTTAATTGTCCATTGCTCTGATCCCTAAAGCATGACTAGTCTTATAACAGTCTATTAAAATTTTCCTTTTAACTTCATAGATATCTTACGATCACAAAGTATTCTAGAAGTACCCCTTATTTTCAACTATTATGTTTTAATTCAACAGAAGGTTCACATTAGATAGACTGTCGGCCATAAAATTTTATCAAATCATTTATGAAGATTTATTATGCTCCGTCGACTCCTTATATATATATATATATATATATATATATATATATATATATATATATAACACACAACAACAACAAAATCTTTATCTCAAATTTTTTGGATTTGGTTGCTTGAATCATGTTCTTAAATTTGGCTCTATTAAGAGATATGTCCTCTGTAATGCTATCAAATTTATATCCTCCTTTAACGCTTAACCATGTTCGTCTAGGCCAGTCCGAACGGGTCCATTAACTACTATGTTATAGCTCTCCCTTACGGGAACATCTATTGGTCCATGTTGCACTTGTCCAAATTATCTAAATTGATTTTATCTCATCTTGTCATTAATTACCGCCATCTCCAAATTTCCTCGAACACTTATTTCTTATCCTATATTTTAATATATTGTCACTCATACATCTTAGCATTCTCGTTCAGCTATACTAAATTTTTGGACATGTTTCTTAATTGTCTAACACTCTGCTCCTTAAAGCATGGCTAGTCTTATAACAGTCTTCTAGAATTTTCTGTTTAACTGCATAGATATTTTACGGCCACAAAGTATTCCAAAAGTACCCTTTATTTTCAACTATTATGTTTTAATTCTTTGCATGACATACTTCTTAATCTCTCTATCATAATGAATTATTGAGCATAAATATCGAAAACTATCGCTCTTATGTATCTCTTGTCCATCTATATGTACTTTCTTCTTATTTCTCCATGACTTCTGGTTGAAATTATATTTCATATACACTATTTTTGTTATACTAATTCTAAACTCCTTAGACTCAAAAGTTTCTCTCTGTACTTCTATTTTAGCATCTAACATTTCTCTACTCTCATCAAGCAATACAATATTTGCAGCAAACATCACACACCATGGAATATTATCTTGAATATGCCTAGTAATTTTATCCCTAGCTATTGTAAAAGGTAAGGACCCAACCTGATCCTTGATGTAAACCAATGGTAATATGGAATAATTTTTTATCTCCTCCAATAGTTCGCATGGTTGTCATAACTCTAACATAATACCCTTAATAGTCTTAATATAGCTAAAAGAAACGTGTTTCTTCTTCAATGTCCATTACATCATCTCTAGAAACTTGATCGTAAGCTTTTCCTAAGGCCCGTTTGGTAGGAAGAATAAAAAGTAGAAAAAATGAAAAAGAGTTGTGATAAACTTTCCATCCATATGGAAAGAAAAAATATTTTCATTCATTTGTGTTTGGTAGGATTGATAAAAATGAAAGTGATGTACTTTCCTTTGTTTGGGGTGAAAAGAAAAGAAAAAAATATAGGTTTTACTAATTATATCCTCAACTAAAAATATTTATTACCATTTGATTTCATTAAATAATTTTTAAATAATATAATTACTATTGGGTATAATTGTAAATTAGTAAACAATCGCTTTTCTTTCCACTTTTTCTCTCACTTTTATAGGGATTGGATTTCTTTGGTTAGGAAGGAAAAGCAATCTTTCCACTTTTTCTTCCTATACCAAACACGAGAAAATGTATCCTTCCTCCCACTTTTTCTACTCCATTTTTTTTCCTCCCACTTTTTTCCTCCTACCAAATGGACTCTAAGTTAATAAAGCACATATGTAAATCTCTCTTTTCTTTTTTAACTCTTTCTGTACATACGTGTGTGTGGATCAAGTTGGAAGTTAGGTAGACCTACCTTTTTTATATGCAATTTAAGCTAATGCAACTATGTAGCACCCTCCAAGTCCTCATCTATTTTCTTGAATTGGTTCAGCGTGTCTTGTGAGTCTCTGATGTCGCAACAATCCTTGTCACTGATGAGAAGTTTCCTTCTTATCTCTCTCTAGGTTTTCTTTGTGTAGTTTCCTTATTTTGTTGGCACATTTCACATCCAATAGTAGTTTCAATCCAGCAACTATGTGACCTGTCCAAGGTGAGTAGTCTCTGTTTTAGACCTCTGTATGGCAATCTGCACAACCAGTGTTCCTAGTTACTTGAGAACTACCACTACTCTACCCCAAGATACAAGCATGTGCAGAAGATCGTATAAACTATCAGTTCAAAAAAGTTTGGTAAATGAAAACCACATATATAATATGCTTAATTGTAAAGAAGATCGTGCAAAGAATCATGGTTCCAATTCTTGCTATTGGAGGGCAATGATGTGCCTTTAGTGACATACAATAAGAGTTACCAATAATAAATACGTGTATTAGAGATATTGGCATAACAAAATGGTAATGAAATGTCATAAATCTTCCGTCAACAAATATACATCTGATTGATACTTCACCCTATGCTAATATATTCCTCTTATATCTCCAATAAGAATTGGCACTGAACAAACCCCTTCTATAATGTCCATGCTTTAAGATGACTTGGCACCAATCCAGATGACATCATAACCATATTTTGCAGTATCGTCCGATACTGACCGATACGGATGATACCGATACGGTTTGACATGTCCCGATCCGATACCGATACTGACCCGAAACCGGCATGGGGTGTTTCTTTTTTAATCAATTCGGCAAAGAAAATAGAATGAAAAGGACCAATCAACAAAAGTGTAAAAGCATAGTAAGGTTGTAAAAGCATGTAAACTAAGAAAATTTATATATTGCAAGTAAACAATCAGGAAAGGTGACTACTATTTTATTCAATTACAAAACTACTAAGAAACAACACAGAAAATATTTAAAATTATGCATAAATGTATAAAAAAAATTAGTCTTTTCGTCTAGGCCAGTCCTAACTTCAATAACTTCATAAATCGTAAATAACATTTTTATTAGTCTTTTTATTGTCTTCTCTCTTCACGTCCTCTTCTTGCATATCATGATATCCTTACTATCTTCGATTCTTCATCACTGTCAATCTAATTTTCCTTTCATCTTTTATTTTATGATGCCTATAAAACATGAGTACCTTAATAGGATACAGGTCAGATGCTGTTAGGTAACTAGGATATTGATAGAATATTTTTTTGAGTAACCAGATTATGGATAGAACAAAAATAAGGCAGCGCATACACATATATACTCATGTGATTGTTTGCTTGTAAATAGGGAAGCATAAATATGATCAAAAGGTGCATCTAAAAGCAAAATGAACTATGCACCTTAATGGTCAAGCATCATATTGTTCGAACTCCCTTAGATGACAATAATTTTTTACTCCTTTAAATGATAGCAATGTTGTATGTTACAAGTATCGTACACTACACGAGATTGCAGATATGTAATAGCTAGTAAGTTTACCCACTGTGTACATGTGATGTATCGGATATCCATGATCTCAACATATCTGGATACATGTAGCTCACAATCATTAAAGTATCCTTGCTTCCTATGTGCATATAAAACCTATTAGGTAAAGTTCCTATAGGTTGCAGGACATCAGTCAGTTATTCCCAGTACCCCTATAATAACCCTTGATGTTCTAGGAATCAAGGAAGGTGGCTGAGATCTTGGTCTTGGACCTATCAAGGAGTCGATGTCACCCCATCTAAGCATTGTATCAAAAGAATCACTAATATGAATATAGGAAGATCATAAACTTCCTTTGTCACCTAGGTGACAGATGTAGCCCCAAGTATATGATCACACTTCCCTACTCAAGGTTTATTCATTTATTCCACTATTAATTCCTTTTACTTCCTATAGTACTCGCTTAAAGAACTTTAGACAGCATACAATTCTACATACATATTAGTGTTTTTGCCTTTGGACTAGTAAAGATATCCCACATTGGCTATACCACCAAGTGGGTATCTCAATATAATACTTTATATGAGTTGAGGTGTGCACATGGGGTGTGGTGGGGTACATGGGTGCCATGTGGGGGTATTTTTCTACGACAAAAAAGGATTAACTTCTCATGAAAGCATTTATGCTTTTTGTCATGCTCTTGGAATTATTTTTATAGGAGCTAAGCCCCAAAGGGGCTTAACGACTCAGATTTGGACTCAGACTCGGACTCGAACTCAGACTTGGGCTCTAGGGAACAAAGTGGGCTTCGTTGGCGTACTTTGCACTTATGTGCTGTTGTTGCGCTCGTGCGCTCATCTTATGCATAAATTTTATGCTCGAGTTGAATGCGTGTGTTGCATAAGCGGGATGGTCGGATTGCATGCGCGTGTTGCATGAACGGGCACTGGACGGGTGTTGAGCGGATGCTGAACGGGCACTGAGCGGGCTAAGCATTAGGGTACGATTGTGGGATATCAATTTTATATATTGGCTTTTTAGTCCCACATCAGAAAGAAGAGGAGGATGGACTTCCATCCTTCCCTATATAAAGAGCGCTCTAGCCTCCTTTTGAGACAGACGAAAAAAGTTGAGAAAGAGGAGTCCAAAGGAGTCTGTTCGAGTCACAAAAAGAGATGACTATGAGCGTTCCAGAAGTTATCTTGTGAACTTGCTGGCTCTTGGGAGCAGATCGTCGATAGATGTCACGTCCCAGTCCCAAAATATCGAGGGACTAGCCACGTGGCAATGGCCAACAATACAACTCCAATGGACAAATCTAATTTAATGGACCCGTTAGAGTGTACTTAAGCTATAAAATAAATATAATGGTCTAAGATACATGTCACAGTCTAATTCTAATCTCATCCACAGAAAGTAAACATAATATGATAGACTATTCAATATAAAGAAATATAGTCCATCAACAAGTCTCAAAAAAAAGTGTCTCGGAGAACAACCCGATAATAAGTCAATACATAAATCCAAGAGTCAAGATATAAAATAACTGGAATCTAAAATAATTGAGTACATAACAAAATACTCAGGAGAAATCCTCTAGCACAACCTCGTCCTCTGTTGTCAGTACTGCTCCAGCATCAGCTCCTGTCCCATAAACCTTGGGGTATTCCTCTTCTGTTGTACCTGGGGACATAATCCGGATCCAGGTCCTCAGGGGACATAACAAGGTACATGATTAACTCAAGCCAAATAAAAATGCAGTAAATAAAAATAGATCCTCAATGAAAGTTATGTAACCAGCTAAGTGATATGCAAATGAGAGCATCACTAGTACTCAGGCTGAGACCACTACAAGCTTTGTGTCGGGGAGCCTGTAGTAGTAATATCACGTAATGGGCCAAGCTCTGCAACAAAGACTAAAGCACCATAATAATAAATATATATGTTTGTAATCAGCCTGTAGCCTGTGTGTCTCTCCCCACCCAAGGTAATCACACATCTTATGTCCACAATATCTCATGTCCATAACACGCAAGATCATTACCTCTAGCTAGTACAGCTAGTCATAATAATATCTATGTATATACAAGTCTTATGTTACGAATCCTGTAAGCCTATACAGAATCATCATGAATAACTCAAGAAATATTCTGTCTCATGAATAGTGTCAAGTGTCCTAAGGTATGACTACTTGATAAAGCAAGCAAAAAAATATAGGATCATGGTATCAACTCTCTAAGTGACGTTACACGACTCCACGTACAGCGTCGACACCCGAATCTTGTTCGGACACTAAGCAACGTCTCACGGTCCTAAGTTAATAGGTACAATACAAATATATATATATATATATATATATATATATATAACACTCAAGCAATTAATATCAAAGGAACTACTGCAAGTTTGGCAAGGTACACTTGCCTGGGTTTTGAGCTTCGACAGTTGCTCCGATAATAGTGAAATCTCTAGGTATGGCTCTGTCACGTCATAGTCCAAAAATATGTAGGACTAGGAATACGTAAGCATGCCAGCCGTATGTATATGGCAACTCCAATATATGGATACCATAATACACACGTATGCTGTAATATGAATATTAACTCACATGTGGTATATTTATTGTCACAAGTCACAGAAAATACTAATCTCATCCACAAAACAAGTCACAGAAAAGAAATAACTAAACCAGAATAATGAGTCTGAATAATCCAAAAATGATAGTCGGGTGAAGACAAATCCACTACCAATGACTATATCAATACTAAATGAGAGAGGAGGGTAAATCTCCAATATAAAATAAGATGGTGGTAGAAGAGTATCAACTAAGAGATCCATCGCTAGAGATAATCAATGATGCTCAGAAGGTAAGATCTCCTCGGCAGAAAATAATGCGTCAGGTCCTGGCCTGTACTCCTGCGGATACTCCAGGTCGTCTATACCTGGCAAGGGACCAGGTCCACAAAAGAATGTAACAAGATACATAGAAGCATACCAATTAAATACAGTAAAACATGCATAATAGACATAAAATATATAAGTATGTTGTACTAGACAATCTATATGAAATGCATAATGAGGACAACATTTTTGACGTATGGGCAAGGGTAGGCTACTCTATCAATCTCATAACTCACACACACGTCCATGAACATCAGAAGCTGTCATACCTCGAGGGTAGCGACCATCACGACACCAAAAATTGACATACCTCGAGGGTAGCGACCATCGTGATACAACTACCGTAGTGCGTGCTAGTTACTACGGTTTACCCGAGTGGATATAGCCCATACGCCTACTGATTGTCCTCCCCTCCCATGATACTATGTGTCAAGTGTGTGTCAACATATATAATATATAATTATGACTGATAAAAACACATATATAATGAATATATAAAAATATGATAAGCATATAAAGTACTGTAAGCAATTTGGCAAGGTATACTTGCCTGGCAAGAAAGCTGTAAAGTGTAAGCGTCCATACGTCAAGCACAAGGGATCAGAAACTATGGTATCAGAATGAACGTCTCCGGATGCTGAAATAAATATCACCAATATTCCCAGAATAAGCGAGATAGCTAGAAAATACTACCTTTCGTCCAATTTGGACATAGTGGCAAAAGGGTAATTTTTGGTCAAAGCGGGGTCCACATGTTGCCCACTTTGCACCAAAACACGTGCCAGAGGTAAAGATCTCTAAATAAGATAAATTATAGGTCAAACAAATTCTAAACATCGATAAAAACTCAACGGTATGTCCAATTTTTGATTCCGGTGAGCCGATCACAAATTTGCCCTTCAAGTCAAACTCTGGGGCCCGTAAATAGGCGGCTTGGTCAACTGTCTCAGAATCGCATGAAACTTGGGTCACAGGACCAGCATGATATCTCGAATCCAATGGCATAAGTTTCGTCGCATTCGAACGAGCATACACAAAATGGGATGATATTTTATAAAAGTCGCGATACGGAAATGTTTTACGGATACGGGTTGATTCCGACGCGCACACATGTCCGAATCAATTTTCGTGAAAGCTCACACGCTAGGACATACCATACTCACCTTTCGGTGCAATTGGTACACGATGATGCGGTCCCGTTTGGCGGAACACGCTCCGTATCACAATTTTTAGTATTTTAAAAACAAGTTTTTCTGAGATTTCTACCTAATTTATCTCTAGTTCTAACACAAAATAAAATAAACTAATTAATAGGAAATAATCTTGGTTATATAGGCTTTATATAGCAAAAAGTAGATTTCGATTTGGATGTCTATGTTGGAAGATATCGGCCTCGAAACATAGGTCGTTGGGGCAGTTCATAACAGTTTAAAAATATGGTTTTTTCTCAACTTGGCTTCGATTTCTACCTAGTTTTTAACGCTGCTCAAATGAAACTAATTAATGGGGTTTAGAGAGGGATAGGTTTTGATCATACCGACGAAGACGGATCAGAAATCGGTTAAGAGATGAGACAGAAAATGGTGCATGAAAGGGCGATGGTCGCTGCATGTTCCTGCCGCGGTTGTCCGCGCGGTTTGTTGTCGCGGCTGGGCCGACGGCTCTCTGGCGGCGACGCGGGAGTTCAGTTGGTCGGAGGTCGGCGTCGTGGAGGTATAGGCGTCAGAGGTTAGGGTTAGGGTTTATAGAATATTGTATATATATATATATATATATATATATATATATATATATATATATATATATATATATATATATATAGTAGGGGCGAGAGAGAGGGCGATAGAACCTGGGCCGCGCGAGGAGGGGGGGATCCGCTATGGGCTGTTGAGGTGTGTCTGGGCTTAGGGTGATTAGGCTTAAGGTTATTAGTTAAGGGATTAGTTTAAGGATTTAAGGGTTTTATAATTTCTTTTTCTTTTCTTTTCTTTTCTTTTCTTTTGTATTATTATTGATATTATTATCATTATTATTATTATTATTATCATTATTATTATTATTATTATTACTATTACTTATTATTATTATTATATTTAATAAATATATATTATTTACATATATATATTAGGTATAGAAAAATATTTGTACACCAAAAATAAATTCTAAAGATCTATCATCCTTTAACAAGGATTCCAAAAATATAATATTAGTTTTGTGCAAAAATTCTAAATGAGTATTTATCTAGGTACTTAAATCAATAAAATATATTTTCTAATTAACTAAAAAATAATATAAATAAATTCAATGATTAATTAAATAAATATAATATTTAAAATTAGGGGGTTTTACAGCCTTCAGATGCTGAAACAAACATTACCATCGCTCTCAGAATACATGAAATAGCTGGGATTGACTACCCATAAGTCCAATTTGGACACAGGGATAAAATTGACAGATTCTGGTCAAAGCGGGGTCTACATTTGGCCTACTTCGCACCAAAAAATATACCAGAGACCAAGTTCTCCAAATTTATCAAACTTAGTATCTGCAAGTCCAGAATATTGATACGAACCCAACGGAATATCCAAAAATAGATTCCGATGAGCCGGTCACGAAATCGTCCGTCAAGTGGAACTGTAGGGCCCACGAAATGGGGTTTCTTCAAAGTTCTCAGAATCGAATCAAACTTGGATCACAGGACCAGCGTAACACTACGAATCTGATGGCACAAGTTTGTTACGAAATGACAAGCACACACAAAATTATGACGAGTGTCAAAATAGGCCGATATATGGCTTTTCGACGGATACACGTTGATTTCGGTGTGCATGCACATCCAAATTAACTTCCGTGAAATTCCACACATCCGTGATATGCGCCTTTCGATATAATTTGTATACGGCAAAATTGTCTCGTTTAGTGGGACGCATCCTGTTTTGAGAAAATTCGGATTTAGAAAACCAAGTTTTTGGTCAACTTCAACCACGAATAAAATACAGCATGCATTAAATTAAAATAAACTAATTAATGAAATTAAATCTCAGTTATATTGTCTAATTTACTATTTAAGTAGAATTTTAAAATATTAACTAGGTTGAAAGAAAAATGACCATGACAGGAGTTTGGGACAGTTTTCTGAACTCTAATTTGGGTTATTTTTTTCTGTTTTGCATTACAATTTACAAACGACACAGGACACAATATCCTAAACTAATACAAGGTTCGAGAGGGTCATGGGGTCTTCGCATAAGATTCGACAGATCGATATTTGGATAACTGTGTAAAGAGATACCAAGGTGGGAAGAAGGGTACCTCACTGCTACTATTAGCTCAGAAATATGGCGACTGTGCGGCGGCTACTTCACGGCAGTGGTGCACGGTGGTCGGACATCGTCAGAAATATGGCGACTGTGAGAGAGGGTGTGATGGTGGTGGATTTTGGCTCACTGGGGGCTTTATAGGGTCGAGGTACGGGCTGTTACGGGGAGGCGAAAGATGGCCGGCCGGTCGCTTTTGGGGAAGAAGAATCGAATGGGGCTTCTGTTATAGAATGCTAAGGGTTTTGGGTTAGCGGGTCGGGTACGGGTCGGGTTTGGGTCGAGTTTGGATCCAGTAGTTGGTTTAGCTCGGTTTGGTTTGGTTTCGTTTGGTTCAGTTTGGTTTGGTTTAAGTTAGTTTATTTAAAAATAATATATTTTAGCAATTTAAAAATAACTTTTGAGCCCAATAAATTTCAAAAAAATTACACAATATCCTATTATTAATAATACACTCAAAAATATAGTTTTTATAATATTTTAATAATTAATTTAATACACAATAATATAAATCCCTAAAGAATATTTACTATAATTAATTAAAAATTATAAAAAATCTTAAAAATTTATAATTAAAAATTTAAAATTAAATTCTAAAAATTTGGGTGTTTAAAATCTATCCACCTTAAAAGAATTGCTTCCTCGCAATTAAGAATATGAAATGTAACCGGTCAAGAAAATGTTTGCTCCAGAAGAGAGGGCGCGGTTGCAAAACATGTTTGTTGAAGCACGACACAAGGGATAAGGAACCATGAACAAGAAGAAATTGAGTGGAAGGGTGAGGGTATTATTCAAGCAGAAGAAATAAAAATTATAAGAATAGATCAATACTTAGGAAAGAAATGATAACTTTTTCCTAGGCAATGAGAGATAAGTAACTCAAGAGTAAAATAGCCTGGTTAGAACGAAGATCAACTACAGCTTATGAAAACTTGGGTACCACTAACATCTTACTAATCTAGACTAACAAGTTCATACTAATCATAATACTAGGTATAGGCTCGGGAATGGAACTAACAGGCACATGCTAAAGTATTACTAGAAATATTCGCTATTAAAGCTATGATAAAACTAAATTTTACTCATATTCGCTACTCCTCGAGTCTGTGCCTCCTCTATTGTCATCACAAAAGCATGTCGACATCCTTGTGGTGGTGTCCTCTATTGTTGCTGGGCTTGCTGGAAGAGTGCTACATGTGGTGCCAAGGGTGGCCTCAGCTGATATCCTTCCGGTGCTGGTAAAGCTTGTTAGTTAACCATCGATGCACGTCGGTAAACCATCGGTGTTTCTCCTCGATGCTCCATGCAATTTCTAGCTAAATGTTGGCTGGATCTGTAAACCAAGCACAATCCTAATATGCGTCGGCATTCCTTGGCGATATGGCCTACCTTGCGACAATAATGACAAGTAGGGAGTCCTGGTGTAGGTGTTAGTAGGGCTGGTCGATGAATCATAGTGCTCTCTCTCGACGCTCAGGGCAATCCCTTACTGAATGCTGACTGGATCTGCAAGCTAAACATAATCTCCATTTGCATCTGCAATCCTTCTTAATATGGCCTACCTTGCCACAGTAGTGACAAGTAGGAAGGACTAGTGCTAGTGGTATAAATGCTCTCTATGGTGGATTCATCTGTGGTCGCTTTGCAGCTCTTTCCTGCTGTACTCGGTCTAGTGCTAGTGCATGCAGCCACTTCTGGCTGGACTCTCTCCTGGTAACATGCTTCATGGGTCGGGCTGCAGCAAGGACGTCCGTGTAAGAAGTAGTTGCAACGGAGCTGATAAATTTTTGTAGCTCAGAGCTAAGTCCGTCAAAGAACTTCTCTGCCCGGCTTTGCTGGGCCTCTTGATGAACCTGTTGTTGGGCTTGCATAATTGCGTAGAACATTTGGAAAATCTGTTGTCCATCCATAGGTTTTCCTGGTAAAAAATGGACATTGGTGGTGTAAACTGCGGCGGTGCTAGAATGTTGTCTCGATGGAACCTCGAGGCGAGCTGATATGCTTGATTGCTTTGTTTAACGGATGGACCACCACCCACTGGTGTCACTCCATCATCGTAGGTGACCACAACACCTTGTAGTGTACCTACGGGAGTCTCATTGCCCTCGTGGGTCTATTACTCTGCATCCAAAGTAAACTATGAGAGGCATAAGAGGAATCAAGGCAGGATGCAAGTCAAGAAATTATTTTGAAGTTGATATAGAGGTCAAGAACATATCAACAAGTGGATGAGATCCTATAACTTTTCCTATCCTAATCGCAAGCTTGCTCAGTTTCTTAGTTAAAACCAAAGCAATATATTCATAGACCTGTATTGGCCACCACAAAAACTATGTCACGCCCCAGTCCCAAAATACCGAAGGACTAGCCACATGGAAATGACCAGCAGCACAACTCCAATGGGCAAATATAATGGTCTAAGATACATGTCACAGTCTAATTTTAATCTCATCCATAGAAATTAAACACAATATGATAGACTAATCAATATAAAGAAATATAGTCCATCAACAAGTCTCAATAAAAAGTGTCTCGGAGAACAACCCGATAATAAGTCAATAAATAAATCCAAGAGTCAAGATATAAAATAACTGAATAAAAAATAACTGAGTATATAACAAAATACTCAGAAGAAATCCTCTGGCACAACCTCGTCCTCTGTTGTCAGTGTGGCGACCCGTTTCGCTCAAGCGGACTGCCGATTCAAACAACAAAAGTTTAACGTCCCGACCGGCTTTGTTTAAGTGAGAATACTTATTGAGGCAAGAGGATTTCCAGATTTGTCTCTTCAGGAGTCTGACTTAGGCTTTCAGAGGCTCACTCGGAGTATCCCTCGACCGAGGCAAATCATCGCTAAATTGGGTGGCTACGATGAACTTGTCTTTGCTTAGCCAACACACTTAAAATATGGATGTTTCATGCTAGTCGCTAGGTGAATCACCTCCTGCATGCTAATAAGAATACAACGCACCTAGCTAAGGGAATAATCCCAACTTGTATTGCTTATGTTAGAACATGGAAATAAAATATTACTTATAATCAGACCCTCCATGCTACCTCTGCCTTGTGCAACAAGACCCCACTATGCCTCGAGTAGAACGATATAAATATGCTCTTCGTAGTGTACTGCTTTATTTGTTACACTGCACGACCCTAGATTATGCCGCTCAGTAAGTCCCTTTACGATTTTACTCCTCGGCTTACCTTCTGGCCCGAGCCAACGTGAATGTTTTCAATGAAAATGCATGCTCGCCTGCTTAGATGTTAACTTATAATATTGCCTAGACTCAATGTTTGCCACACAAAACATATGCCACAATCAAGTAATACTATCGTGTATTATGCATGCATCTGAGTTAACTAGAAGACTATCAAATAGCTCTTCTGTGCAAATGAACCTGCAAATATCCGGGACTGTTTGGTCGCTTAGGCAGTTCTCGCACCAGGGGTATGCATCAAGGCAAGTTGAATACTGAACTGGAATTATGTCAAGTTTATATCTGAATGATAATCATATCAAGTTTACATCTGAAAAGAATTATGTCAAGCCAAACAAAAATCACAGTTCGTAGAACAATGCTCGTTGATCAAGGAGACTATGCAAGACAGATCATGCTATGTGATTATCTCGTGCTCGTTGATCAGGGAGACTATGCAAGACAAATCATGCCATGTGATTGTCTCATTCTCGTTCAGAACAAGAACTATGGATTATCATGTCAAGTTATGGATTTGGAAGACCCAAGACTGCATGTCGCGGATAACTTGGAATCAAGGGGGATCTTCAGATCTCGTTCCATGGGCGGTCTCCGGGGCACCGGGGCTGATCCGATTTGGATGGAACTATCGAATAGTCTCTTACTGAGCGGGATGATGGAAGCGACACATGCACCTTCGTCATCTGTACCCTGAGACTATTAATTGGTCCTTTATATCTATACCAGCGATAATTATTCATATAGATAAGTCATCCCCGCTTAGTGGCAATCTGCGTATGAGTTATTACATCGCATCGAGTATAATCTAAAATACCTGAACGATCATGGGATAATAATACTTGTGCATAAAGAGCACTTGAACATCTTATGCAACATGCCTGAGTAATCCTTATAACTCGTGCATCCGAAACAAAATCTCGCTCACAACACTTGTGTTGCACATGTTATTGCCCCTGAATATTTATACATGCTCATGCTTGAATTAACTTGGTTTGCCTTGGACAGGGAAGGACAAAATGGTAAGTTGGTAAGTCACGCCGTATTTTCTCTTATGTCGCACGACGCACTACCACACAAGATAGACTATTCAATCTTTTCCATGAAACTGATCCTAAGGCAACTAGAAAGACAACATAATAGTTGGTGCACAGAACCTATATTACGTGTTTGGATTTATCGAGCGGGCGAGTAGACTCCCCACTAGTGCATTCATGTACTGATAATCTACCAGATTATTTGTAAGGTATGGGCGAACCTCGTTCGGTACGGATGCCTCCTTCGTGCATGCTAAGGAATGGAGTTCACTCTGGATCCTTGGAGCATTGCGTCCGGAACTGAAGCATATACACAAGACATAATATTGGAACATTGCCTGTACATCATTCCACAAATGTAGCTACTTGGCATGCTTTTATTGTTTCAGAGAGAGAGAGACTTGAGCGACTTGTAATCTCAGCTATGTGCCGCATGTAACACTTCTTTATATCAATAAAGAGGTTGCTTTACTTCTATACTTGTGTTATTCAATGCTTCCGCTATTGATGACTCAGTAAACTTGTTACTAATTGCCTATGCGTATATCAATTCCGCTCCATTCGTATAATCTGTGTGACTCTGTGGTTAGACCTCTCACCGCAGCCAATGAACCACGGCCTTGTACGGACGCGTCTCATGCTTGTGCGGATGGGTCAAATGATTGTCCCGCGGGAGCGCTGGCGTAGTGATTCTTGCCTAGCGGGGAAAGCCTGTCACGACCCGTACCCGATGTAAGGATACTAGTCGGAAACAACGCCCAGCCTACGCCGCAGAATCGGCGGTAGAACGCTGTCTAGAAAGTCTATCTAAAGTAATGAACCACCAATCATGATAGAATACTCAATCACAGAACTAAGATAGAATGAGCACGAATCAGATGAGAATAGAATAGTCACAATACAACTCATGAGTTTAAAATAATACATCAATGAGTCTTGAAGAGTAAAAAAATTAAGCTGGAGACAAATCCAATACAAAAGAATACTACCATACTACAAAGCTACGCTCCAGGGTCAACTGTCTCAGTTGGGATAAGTCCCTCTTGAGCCAGGGTCTCAGAATCTAAACCCACAACATCCTGGGGTCCATAATAGGTAGGGTACTCCTCAGTGTCATCTAAAAAAATATATTCAGTCAGGAAAGGAGCAGAGTATATCTCTAAAAGCAGTTCTAATCCATGATAAAAACTATGTAACAGTAAATAGCTGTGGATAAACAAGATGCACAAAATAGATACAAGAGATATATAGACAATAAGGAAATACTGGAAAGAAATACAATAATGAACAATATGCCAATGAAACAATAATACTAATGTCCAAGTGTGTGAGTACTAGCTTAACATGTGATCGGCTTGGGCAAGATACAATGCGGCCTGGCTAATCATACGTGCGGTGCATGATCAACACTATTCGCTTACCAATACTTTATTCAATAGGGATTTGATCACATATCTATACTAATACTCCCCACCCCCAACTGGTATAATAGATCCAACCACGGTATGCTATGGTACTAGATTCCCCAAGAAGAGAGCGACTCCTCCCGAAAATCGGTGTCTGTACATGTACAAGATAACCAATAAAACAATACTTGCACCATATACACCATATACCAAGGAATAACATCTCATGACGAGATCCGGATATACCAATCCGTGTAACCATAGTGTCGAGAGAAACATGTAAATCTATACTAGATACGACGAACATAGAGGATATCATAAATGAGAAACTATCAGAGAATGTACTCGCCTGAAGTCCAATGAAAAAGTCTCACAGATGTCTGACTCGGTGCCTCGAAGACCTAGATATGGAATACCACATTAATACAAAGTCTCGGAAAGAGAACAAGTCAAACTAGTCAACTTCTAGGTCAATAAATAAATTCTAAGTCAAAAGTCAACTATGGTCAACTCTAAAGTCAAACATGGTCAAACCAAGGTCAACCTCACAAGACCTCTATATAAAATAATATAGAAATAAAATACAACAATTTAGAAAATCAAAATTAGATCTCAAATGATACCCACACAAGAATACTAATAATACAAATAATGCACACTCTAATAATGTATATACAAACCAAATAAAATAATATATTATTATTAGTATTATACCTCACAAAAATACCAATATATATACAATATATAAATCAAAATGCATATATATATATATATATAAAACAATTTAATAACTATATACTTAAATATACATACATATAAACTTACAAAATTAAAATACCAAACACATGCACATATTAATGTACGTATTTTACATGGCTAGAAGCACATATAAAAATACATTCATTATATACAAATAATTATATAATAATTATAAATAATATAATTACATATTTAAACACATAAATATATTTTACAAACCTTTATGTATAAAATATTTTATTAACATAAGTACATATATAATTGCATACAAGAAAAATACATACATATATGTATACACCACATTAGAACACATAGAAATATCTATAGATCTATGCTACAATAAATACCATAATAAATACACTAAAATAATATATAATATCTATATATATTTACTAATTATAAATGAAAAATTTAAAGCATAAATAATTAGATCTACACATAAATACACCAAATTGGAGAGTATCACACCGTATCCCACTAGATCTAGGATACGCATGTGACACGAGTCCAACACACAACCAATTGCACCCCGAAGGACACAAACAAGTCACAAATAATATTTATGAACAAATCAAAGTGTCAAAAGTAGATCTATGTGTCCGTGTCAAAATATGACATGTTCAAAGTCCTGTGTCGGAGGGAAAACCCCCAAAATAACACGTATCACCAAATAGTTGGGATACGAACCACATGTACCCAAATATGGACACGGTACAAGCCCCAAACACATAAGCACCTGCCCAATTGATCTATAGGATCAATTGACACACACAACAAAATATAAATTTGGAATTCCAACAAAATTGACACAAAAAGCACCATAACTTTCTCCATGGGTCTCCTATGAACATAAAACAAAGTCCTATGGGTAGTACATATATATGGGTTGATTTTACATGATTAAATCTCAGATTTAGAAGCTATTTTAATGGGAAAAACTGAATTATACCTATTGGAAGATGGATTCCCAATGAAACCTCCAATTGAGATGAACTTGCTTCCAAATTGTAGATCCTTGCTCCTCTTTGTAGATCCTTGCTTCCTCCTTCTAGATCCTTGCTTCTCAACTTTCTAATGGTGAATTGGGAAGAATTTGGAATAAATTTGGTGGAGAATTAGAATGAGAATGGAGGGAATTTGGGAGTGGGAAATTCTAGATCTAGATTTGGAATGAGAATGAGAGGAGAGAGAAATTCCCCCCTCCTAATATAGGCCGGCCATGCCCCCTTCCCCAAGAAATTGTAAAATGTCCAATGTACCCCTTGGGGCCTCTCATGAAGAAATAATTAAGGAAGGAAGCTTCTAGTCTAATCACTTAATTAATTTAATCCATCTCCTTAACCATGGGCTTTCTAAATGGGCCAAGTCTAACTATTTAATTCATGTTGGTCCATGGGTCCAAACTACACTAGTTGGATCTACTAAAATAAGTCCAAAATAATTAAATAACATCCAACAACAATTAAATAATACAACACAAATTATTTACCATGCCCAATATTTATTTAAATAGGAAATTACTAAAATACCCTTTTTCCTAAAATGTGGTAGTGACAAGTCTACCCTCCTTAAAATAATTTCGTCCTCGAAATTTAAAGATGAAAACTACCCCCAAAAAAATCACAGAACAAAACTAAAGAATCATAATTAACTAATGAACAGAACATAACTAGAAAATAACATACCTCAAGGTACAAACAAATATGGATAACGCTCTCGCATGTCATCCTCTCTCTCCCAGGTAGACTCCTCCGGAGAGTGATGCCTCCATGCGACGCGTACCAAAGGAATAGTCTGGTTCCTCAGCACCTTCTCTCTTCGATCCAGAATCTCAACTGGCTGCTCTAGATAGCTAAGAGTAGGGCCCACCTCTATCTCTGAGTGATCCAATACATGACTAGGATCTGCCATGTATCGTCTCAACTGCGATACATGAAACACGTTGTGCACTCCCTCCAATGCAGGTGGCAAGTCTAGTCTATAAGCATCTGCACCGACCCTCTCTAGAATAGTGAAAGGTCCGATGAATTGCGGACTAAGCTTTCCGCCTCCACCGAAGCGAATCGTGCCTCGTGTCGGAGAAATCCTCAGAAACACCAAACCACCCACCTAGAACAAAACACCATCTTAAGAACTTAATCTATAACAAACAAGAACAAGCACAAACAAAATCTAAACTATACCTCAAACTCCAAAGGTCTTCGATGGCTATCGGCCCAATGTCGCTGTCTGTCCTGCGCCACTCGAAGTCTGTCTCTGATCAACTGAACCTTCTCTGCTGCATCCACAACCATCTCTGGCCCAAGGAAAACTCTCTCTCCAACATCGTCCCAAGACAAAGGAGTACGACACCTCCGACCATATAGAGCTTCAAAAGGTGACATCTCTATACTGGCCTGGTAACTGTTGTTGTAAGCAAACTCTACCAAATGGAGATGGTCCTCCCAAGAACCCCCGAAATCTAGTACACAAGTGCGCAACATATCCTCGAGAGTCTGGATAGTCCTCTCTGACTGCCCATCTGTCTGGGGATGATATGTAGTACTGAACTTGAGCTGAGTGCCCAAACTCTCCTGCAAACTCCTCCAGAAATGAGAAGTGAAACGACTATCTCGATCTAAGACTATGCTGACGGGAACTCCATGTATCCTAACGATCTGCCTCACATACATCTCTGCCAGCTTCTCCGTAGACAAACCTACCTTAAAAGGCAAAAAGTGGGCCGACTTGGTCAACCTATCAACAATGACCCAAATCGCGTCTTTCCCTCCTGGAGATCGTGGAAGTCCGGACACAAAATCCATAGTAATGTGTTCCCACTTCCACTCTGGAATGGGTAATGGCTGAAGTAACCCTCCTGGCCTCTGCCTCTCAGCTTTCACCTGCTGGCACACTAAGCATCTGGATACAAACTGTGCCACTTCCCTCTTTATGCCATACCACCACACACTCTCTCGCATATCCCGATACATCTTGTTAGCACCTGGATGTATGGAATACTTAGAGTGATGTGCTTCCTGCAACACCTTCTCTCGCAACTCCCTACTAGGCACACACAATCTAACTCCATGCCTCAAAGATCCATCCTCTACAATAGTGAAATCATCCTCCAATCCTGCTCTCACCTGAGCTCTGATACTCCTCAAAGATACATCATCATATTGTGCTACCTTAATCCTGTCCATCAAATCTGAGTGTATCTGTAATCCCCACATCTGCATAGCACACCCAGGAACAATCACCTCAATGCCCAAGCTCTCCAAGTCCTCCAACAAATATCGATCATGCATCAAGAACATAGCTACCAGATACCTGCTCAAAGCATCGACAACTACATTGGCTTTCCCAGGATGATATTGCAAAAAGATATCAAAATCCTTCATCAGTTCCAACCACCGACGCTGCCTCATGTTCAACTCCTTCTGCGTAAAAACGTACTTCAAGCTTTTGTGGTCTGTGAAGATCTTCACACGCTCTCCGTACAAATAATGTTTCCACAACTTCAGAGCGAATATGACAGCTGCCAACTCCAAATCATGTGTAGGATAGTTCTTTTTATGAGGACGCAATTGCCTGGATGCATAGGCAATCACTTTTCCATGCTGCTGAAGAACACAACCTAAACCCTTTTCCGAAGCATCACTATAAATAGTGAAACCTCCGGACCCTGATGGCAACGTCAAAATAGGAGCAGACGTCAACCTCTTCTTCAACTCCTCAAAAGCAACCTGGCAATCCTCCCTCCAAACAAACTCCATATCCTTCCTTGTGAGTCTGGTCATCGGCTCGACAATCCTCGAAAAATCTTGCACAAACTTTCTGTAGTAGCCTGCCAATCCCAAGAAACTCCTGATCTCTGCTACCGAACTCGGAGTCTTCCATGATTCCACTGCTGAAATCTTCTTCGGATCCACTGAAATACCATCACCAGTCACAACATGTCCCAAGAATTCTACCTTGTCCAGGAAAAACTCACATTTGGAGAACTTCCCATAAAGCTTCTCCTTCCTTAGCACATCCAACACAATCCTCAAATGCTCCTCATGCTCCTCCGGTGTCCTCGAGTATATGAGTATGTCGTCGATGAACCCCACCACGAACTTGTCAAGGTACTGGTGGAACACTTTGTTCATCAAGTTCATAAATACCGCCGGTACATTAGTCAAACCAAACGGCATCACCATAAACTCGTACTGACCATACCGAGTTCTAAAAGCAGTCTTCGGTATGTCCTCCGGCTTCACCTTCACCTGATGGTAGCCTGATCTCAAATCTATCTTAGAAAATACCTTCGCACCACTCAACTGATCAAACAGATCATCAATCCGTGGCAAAGGATACTTATTCTTGATAGTGAGATTATTCAAAGCCCTGTAATCAATGCACATACGCACCGATCCATCCTTCTTTGGTACAAACAATACCGAGGCTCCCCATGGTAAAGAACTCGATCTGATAAACCCCTTATCCTGTAATTTGTCCACCTGCTTCTTCAACTCGACCAGCTCGCTGTTGTTTACTCTATAGACATGCTACGAAATTGGTTCTGCACTTGGCACCAAGTCTATAGAAAATTCAACATCTCGATCTGGTGGCAATCCTGGCAATTCCTCAGGAAACACATCCAAGAATTCTGCTATCAACGGATGCGGCAACTCCTTGTCTTCCACCAAATCTCCACAAATAATGCCTTCCCCCTGCTCCGCAGCTCCTCTAGCAAACTCGAACTCTGGCTCTCCTGGCAGAACAAACAAAACTCTACCTCCTCTACAGTCTATGCTAGCACGGTGCCTACTCAACCAATCCATCCCAAGTACAATATCGTAGCTCGGAAGTGGCATTACAAGTAGACACGCACTCAACTCCCGGCCTCCCAGAGTAACTCTCCGATCCTTGCAAATATCATTAACCAGGATAATGCCTCCCCCGGTCATGATCTTGCAAGTCCTAAGCAAAGACTCAGCTACCAAACCATGCTTTAGAGCAAAAGAAACAGATACAAAACTATGGAAAGTACCACTATCAAACAAAGCTAAAGCTGGAATGGAATCAAGAAGAATAGAATCAATATAGCACAAGATGTAAGACATCAAGGAAAGGACAGTTTAAGGGATCAAGTATCAATGTCAAAGGAGAATAGTTGAATCAAAAGAATTTTCCTAGATTTGATTGAGTATCTCAGCCTATATCCTATATCCTATCACAGGCTCGCAGTAGTACAACTAGGTTGTCGCACTACCACGACATCACATACTTGTGAAGCTAGACCTGCATGGGCCACCACCAAAAATGTGTCACGACCCGTACCCGATGTAAGGATACTAGTCGGAAACAACGCCCAGCCTACGCCACAGAATCGGCGGTAGAACGCTGTCTAGAAAGTCTATCTAAAGTAATGAACCACCAATCATGATAGAATACTCAATCACAGAACTAAGATAGAATGAGCACGAATCAGATGAGAATAGAATAGTCACAATACAACTCATGAGTTTAAAATAATACATCAATGAGTCTTGAAGAGTAACAAAAATAAGCTGGAGACAAATCCAGTACAAAAGAATACTACCATACTACAAAGCTACACTCCAGGGTCAACTATCTCAGTTGGGATAAGTCCCTCTTGAGCCAGGGTCTCAGAATCTAAATCCACAACATCCTGGGGTCCATAATAGGTAGGGTACTCCTCAGTGTCATCTGGAAAAATATATCCAGTCAGGAAAGGAGCAAAGTACATCTCTAAAAGCAATTCTAATCCATGATAAAAACTATGTAACAGTAAATAGCTGTGGATAAACAAGATGCACAAAATAGATACAAGAGATATATAGACAATAAGGAAATACTGGAAAGAAATACAATAATGAACAATATGCCAATAAAACAATAATACTAATGTCTAAGTGTGTGAGTACTAGCTTAACATGTGATCGGCTTGGGCAAGATACAATGCGGCCTGGCTAATCATACGTGCGGTGCATGATCAACACTATTCGCTTACCAATACTTTATTCAATAGGGATTTGATCACATATCTATACTAATACTCCCCACCCCCAACTGGTATAATAGATCCAATCACGGTATGCTATGGCACTAGATTCCCCAAGAAGAGAGCGACTCCTTCCGAAAATCGGTGTTTGTACATGTACAAGATAACCAATAAAACAATACTTGCACCATATACACCATATACAAGGAATAATATCTCATGACGAGATCCGGATATACCAATCCGTGTAATCATAGTGTCAAGAGAAACATGTAAATCTATACTAGATACGACGAACATAGAGGATATCATAAATAAGAAACTATCAGAGAATGTACTCGCCTGAAGTCCAATGAAAAAGTCTCACAGATGTCTGACTCGGTGCCTCGAAGACCTAGATATGGAATACCATATTAATACAAGGTCCCGGAAAGAGAACAAGTCAAACTAGTCAACTTCTAGGTCAATAAATAAATTCTAAGTCAAAAGTCAACTATGGTCAACTCTAAAGTCAAACATGGTCAAACCAAGGTCAACCTCACAAGACCTCTATATAAAATAATATAGAAATAAAATACAACAATTTAGGAAATCAAAATTAGATCCCAAATGATACCCACACAAGAATACTAATAATACAAATAATGCACACTCTAATAATGTATATACAAACCAAATAAAATAATATATTATTATTAGTATTATACCTCACAAAAACACCTATATATATACAATATATAAATCAAAATGCATATATATATATATATATAAAACAATTTAATAACTATATACTTATATATACATACATATAAACTTATAAAATTAAAATACCAAACACATGCACATATTAATGTACGTATTTTACATGGCTAAAAGCACACATAAAAATACATTCATTATATACAAATAATTATATAATAATTATAAATAATATAATTACATATTTAAACACATAAATATATTTTACAAACCTTTATGTATAAAATATTTTATTAACATAAGTACATATATAATTGCATACAAGAAAGCTACATACATATATGTATACACCACATTAGAACACATAGAAATATCTATAGATCTATGCTACAATAAATACCATAATAAATACACTAAAATAATATATAATATCTATATATATTTACTAATTATAAATAAAGAATTTAAAGCATAAATAATTAGATCTACCCATAAACACACCAAATTGGAGAGTATCACACCGTATCCCACTAGATCTAGGATACGCATGTGACACGAGTCCAACACACAACCAATTGTACCCCGAAGGACACAAACAAGTCACAAATAATATTTATGAACAAATTAAAGTGTCAAAAGTAGATCTATGTGTCCGTGTCAAAATACGACATGTTCAAAGCCCCGTGTCGGAGGAAAAACCCCCAAAATGACACGTATCACCAAATAGTTGGGATACGAACCACATGTACCCAAATATGGACACGGCACAAGCCCCAAACACATAAGCACATGCCCAATTGATCTATAGGATCAATTGACACACACAACAAAATATAAATTCGGAATTCCAACAAAATTGACACCAAAAGTACCATAACTTTCTCCATGGATCTCCTATGAACATAAAACAAAGTCCTATGGGTAGTACATACATATGGGTTGATTTTACATGATTAAATCTTAGATTTAGAAGCTATTTTAATAAAAAAACTGAATTATACCTATTGGGAGATGGATTCCCAATGAAACCTCCAATTGAGATGAACTTGCTTCCAAATTATAGATCCTTGCTCCTCTTTGTAGATCCTTGCTTCCTCCTTCTAGATCCTTGCTTCTCAACTTTCTAATGGTGAATTGGGAAGAATTTGGAATGAATTTGGTGGAGAATTGGAATGAGAATGGAGGGAATTTGGGAGTGGGAAATTCTAGATCTAGATTTGGAATGAGAATGAGAGGAGAGAGAAATTCCCCCCTCCTAATATAGGCCGGCCATGCCCCCTTCCCCAAAAAATTATAAAATATCCAATGTACCCCTTGGGGCCTCTCATGAAGAAATAATTAAGGAAGGAAGCTTCTAGTCTAATCACTTAATTAATTTAATCCATCTCCTTAACCATGGGCTTTCTAAATGGGCCAAGTCTAACTATTAAATTCATGTTGGTCCATGGGTCCAAACTACACTAGTTGGGTCTACTAAAATAAGTCCAAAATAATTAAATAACATCCAACAACAATTAAATAATACAACAAAAATTATTTACCATGCACAATATTTATTTAAATAGGAAATTACTAAAATATCCTTTTTCCTAAAATGTGGTAGTGACAAAGCCGATTATCCTGCGGGAGATCGGGGCATGACAGATTGGTATCAGAGATTGGATATACGCTCTTGGACTTCGTTTTAATTTTCTTTGTTTCAAAAGCTCGTTCATGGGTTATGTGCACACACTATCTCTCAATGTCCCAAGGGGAACGTTTCAAACAATAAGTCTAAATACTTTCAAAAAGTGCATATGAATGATATGATTGCTTGTACAAAATTATGATGCTAAGGCCTTTGTGCCAACCTGTGCTAGACCCTTTGGGAATAGACTCGTGCTAGAATCGTGGCTTATGTGCAAATATGAAATGCCTATACATGTTTGCCCAACTGGTTAGTATGTAAAATCGAATATTGGCCGAACGGTTAGTTTTGCACACAGCCTTTCGGCTATGTTGTATAGAATATCACGCGCCAAGATCCTTTGGTACAAGCTAGTTGCAACAAAAAAGGGATATCGTTCAGGAATAAGATAAGTCAGACTTAGAATGCTAACCGATAGAAACATTCTCGAATTTATCGCTTAGGCAAATATTGAGAATCATGTTTGGATTTTGGAAAATAGCTCGAATGGTATTTCGTGTTAGAAGAAACATATCAATTGAGAATTTGATTAGATGACTCAATTCTGAGTGGTGTATGGATCAATTAGGAATATCCAAATGGATTTATATGTCTCCTGCGATAGTCGGATTGAACGATTTAAAAATATCTTGAATAAACGATAAGGCTTATATCGAATTGGGATTCACGAAAATGGAAATCGATATCTTGGTTAAGAAAACTTGTTGGAAACTTGAGAATTGTGCGAGCGATTTCGGATTAAAACAAACAGATTAAACTTGAATACAATATCGCTTGAATAGAAGTTAGCCCAAAAATAAATATTGTGTTTCAAGAAAAAAGATGAACGGTAATGGATTTGGCTTGGAGTTGGAAGAACGGTCTTGAAATCAAGTTCAAAACGATAAATCTCGAAATCAGTCCCAACAAGAGCGATTATCCTGCGGGAACGCCATCGTAGTGATTTTACGTACGGCGGGGATGATCGAACTCACGGAAACATGTTCGATGATTATTCCAAATGAACTCGACGAATAAAATATATCAAAAGATGGAATAGACTTGGGTTTGAATAATTAAAACTAATTGCTTGAGGAATGAAAGAAGTGGACTATGGAAATTACCGAACGGTAACATTGAAGTTGGATGATTTTGCTAAATAAATAATATTCACTCCATGAATGGACATGACTCGATAGATATATAACTTGGATGGAGTAAAAAAAATGATAAGGTATCTCGATCGTGCCAAAGATAACCATAACGTTCAAAAGTTCTTGTCTTGTGCGAGCGTAACTCTATGCTCGTGCATGCGTCATGCCCGGATTAGGACGATTATCCAGCGGGAGCGTTGACGTGGTGATCTTACGTCTAACGAGGGTGATCGAACTTGCGGGAGACCGAGGTGTGACAACCAATGGATCGTGCTGACTTTTGGTTCGACACGATAAGACGAATTTGAAAATGCAAGTGAATCAAAAATGTTTCGAGGATAGGTTAGCCTAGAACCTGGAATAAATCATGCTTGATGGTTTCGTGAAAGGATACATGAATCAGGTTGGACGACTTAAAATTATAATCTAAGGTTTAGAATCAAATCTTGGCTTGGTGGACTTGGAATGGATAAGGATTATATCAAAATATGTTTGGAGAGATAGACTATGCAAATCACTAGACTTATCCTGAAACTTTAATATATTGTGGATTTTACTGGACGAACTCATCCTCCGTGCAAACAACGTATTATTGAGACTAGAAAAATCTGTGCTCGATGTTTAAAAATCTGAGTGAAATGAGCTTGGATAGAATACCCCGTTCAAATGAACAATGGTTTGACCCTAGAAATTGGGACGAGCATCGTACGATAAATTTGCACGATGAATCGCATACTTGAACTTGTACCTATGATCTTGTGAGCTAACCTAGCAATTAGGCAAACGACACTGTGCCGAGTGAATGAACCTGTGTTATCGACTTTAGCATATTGCTTGAATAAGCTATAGAACTGGGGCATCAAGACCTAGGGTTAGACTAGAAACGGTAACGTGCGCTGTGTTTGACCCGAATGGATGAACGCTAGTCAGTTATCCCGGATAGATCGTGCTTAACGGTAGTGCAAAAAATGTTTGAATTGGGTAGGAATGGAAAATGACTTGGATTGGATTGACCCTGTAAGAAGTATCCTTGTGGATCATAAAACGAGAACCCTTAAGATTTTTCGCAAGTAGCTTATCTGATTTTACTATCTCTAATTTTGGTTGAATGCATATGTTTGAGGGACGCCTTGAACGTGTGTATGATCCAAGACTCAAGAAGATGTGAAACTTGAGTGCTAAGACTTCGCTATCACTAAGTTGGTAGACTTGCATGTATTTAAAGGATGCTTCGAATCTGTGCACGATCAAGACTCGCGATATGCTGATCTCGATGCTAGTACAAGTGAATGTCTGCCTGAACGAGTATAACGACTTATATAAGTTTTCCTCAGCCTTAGATTGATATTCACGATGGATTGAAATGTACCCCGCGTTAAGCAATATATCCCACGCTAAGGCGCAATTGAAACCGACTCAACATACACGCGACACGACATAAGGATCAAGTAGGAGATTGTAAAAAAATTTAGATTTAGTGGTATCGATTACTACACTTGGAATAGAATCCATAATGTGATAGAATATCCTGCGCTCAGGAAGTCTCGAGGACGAGACTTTTTCAGAGTGGTGTATGATGTAGCGATCCATTCTGCTCAAGCGGACTGCCGATTCAAACGACAAAAGTTTAACGTCCCGACCCACTTTGTTTCAGCGAGAATACTTATTGAGGCAAAAGAATTTCCATATTTGGCTCTTCAGGAGTCCGTCTTAGGCTTTCAGAGGCTCGCTCGGAGTATCCCTCGACCGAGGTAAATTATCGCTAAGGTGGGTGGCTACGATGAACTTGTCTTTGCTTAGCCAGCACACTTAAAATATGGATATTTCACGCTAGTCGCTAGGTGAATCACCCCTGCATGCTAATAAGAATACAACGCAACTAGCTAAGGGAATAATCTCAACTTGTATTACTTATGTTATAATCTGACCCTCGCATGCTACCTCTGCCTTGTGCAACAAGACCCCGCTATTCCTCAAGTTGAACGATATAAATATGCTCTTCGTAGTTCACCGCTTCATTTGCTACACTACACGACCCTAGATTATGTCGCTCAGTAAGTCCCTTTACGGTTTTACTCCTCGGCTTACCTTCGGGCCTGAGCCAACATGAATGTTTAAGTTTCAATGAAAATGCATGCTCGCCTGCTTAGATGTTAACTTGTAATATTGCCTTGACTCAATATTTGCCACACGAAACGAATGCCACAATCAAATAACACTATCGCGTATCGGGCATGCATCCGAGTTAACCAGAAGACTATCAAATAGCTCTTCTGTGCAAATAACCCTACAAATATCCGGGACCGTTTGATCGCCAAGGCAGTCCCCACACCAGGGGTATGCATCAAGGCAAGTTGAATACTTAACTGGAATCATGTCAAGTTTACATCTGAATGATAATCATGTCAAGTTTACATCTAAAGAGAATCGTGTCAAACCAAACAAAAATCACAGTTCGTAGAACAATGCTCGTTGATCAAGGAGACTATGCAAGACAGATCATGTTATGTGATTATCTCATACTCGTTGATCAGGAAGACTATGCAAGATAGATCATGCCATGTGATTGTCTCATTCTCGTTCAGAACAAGAACTATGGATTATCATGTCAAGTTTTGGATTTGGAAGACCTAAGACTGCGTGTCACAGACAACTTGGAATCAAGGGGGATCTTCAGATCTTGTTCCACGGACGGTCTCCGGGGCACCAGGGCTGATTTGATCCAGATGGAACTATCAAATAGTCTCTGACTGGGTGGGATGATGGATGCAATACAACTTTTCATATAGATAAGTCATCCTCGCTTAGCGGTAATCCCGTGCGAGTTATTGCATCGCATCGAGAATAATCTAAAACACCTGAACGATCATGGGATAATAACACTTATGAATAAAAAGCACTTGAACATCTTATGCAACATAACTGAGTTATCCTTATAACTCATGCATCTGAAACAAAATCTTACTCACAATACTTGTGTTGTACATACTATTGCCCCTGAATGTATATACATGCTCGTGCTTGAATTAACTTGGTTTGCCTTGGACTGGGAAGGACAAAATGGTAAGTTGGTAAGTCTTGCCGTATTTGCTCTTATGTCGTACGATACACTGCCACACGAGATAGGGTATTCAATCTTTGCCATAAAATTGATCCTAAGGCAACTAGAAAGACAACATAATAGTTGGTGCACAGAACCTATATTACGTATTTGGATTTGTCGAGTTGGCGAGTAGCCTCCCCACTAGTGTATTCATGTACTGATAATCCACCAGATTATTTGCAGGGTGCGGGACAACCTCGTTCGGTGCGGATGCCTCCTTCATGCGTGCTAAGGCATGGAGTTCACTTTGGAACCTTGGAGCATTGCGTCTGGAACTGAAGCACATATATAAGACATAATGTTGGAACATCGCCTGTACATCATTCCACAAATATAGCCACTTGGCACACTTTTACTATTTTCGAGAGAGAAAGGCTTGAGCGACTTGTAATCTCGGCTATGTGCCGCCTGTAACACTTCTTTATATCAATAAAGAGTTTGCTTTACTTCTATACTTGTGTTATTCAATACTTCTGTTATTGACTACTCAGCAAACCTATTACCAATCGCCTATGCGTATATTAATTTTGTTGCACTCAGACAATCTGTCCGACTCAGTGGCTTAGACCTCTCACCGCCAGCCAATTAACCACGGCCTTGCATGGGCGCGTCTCACGCCAGTGCGGCATCATGCCCAAATGGGTCAAGCGATCATCCCGCGGGAGCGCTGGCGCAGTGATTCTCGCCTAGCGGGGACGGCCGATTATCCTGTGGAAGATCGGGGCATGACAGTCAGTACTACTCCAGCGTCAGCTCCTATCCCGTAAACCTCGGGGTATTCCTCTTCTGCTGTACCTGGGGACATAATCCGGATCCAGGTCCTCAAGGGATATAGCAAGGTACAAGAATAACTTAAGCCAAATAAAAATACAATAAATAAAAATAGATCCTCAGCAAAAGATATGTAACCAGCTAAGTGATATGCAAATGAGAGCATCACTAGTACTTAGGCTGAGACCACTACAAGCTCTGTGTTGGGGAGCATTTAGAAGTAATATTACGTAATGGGCCAAGCTCTGGAACAGAGACTAAAGTACCACAATAATAAATATATATGTATGTAATCAGCCTGTAGCCTGTGTGTCTCTCCCCACCCAATGTAATTACTTATGTCCACGACGTCTCATGTCTATAACACGCAAGATCAAGACCTCTAACTAGTACAGCGAGTCATAATAATAACTATGTATATGCAAGTCTTATGTTACGAATCATGTAAGCCTATACAGAATCACCATGAATAACTTAGAAAAGATTATGTCTCATGAATAGTGTCAAGTGTCCTAAGGTATGACATACTTGATAAAGCAAGCACGAAAAATATAGGATCATTTTGTCAACTCTCTAAGTGACGTTACACGACTCCGCGTACGACGTCGACACCTGAATCTTGTTCGAACGCTAAGCAACATCTTACGGTCCTAAGTTAATAGTACAATATAAAAGTATATATATATAAATAACTCAAGCAATTAATATCAAAGGAACTACTACAAGTTTGGCAAGATACACTTGTATGGGTTCAGAACTCCGACAGTCGCTCTGATAATAGTGGAATCTCTAGGTACGCCTCCGGATGCTGAAACAAAAATTACCATCGCTCTCAGAATACATGAAATTATTAGGATTGACTACCCATAGATTCAATTTGGATACAGGGACAAAATTGACAGTTTTTGGTCTAAGCGGGGTACACATATGGCCTACTTTGCACCAAAAAAAGTGCCAGAGACCAATTTCTCCAATTTATCAAATTTACTGTCTACAAGTCTAGAACGATGATACAAACCCAATGGAATCCAAAACTGGATTTCGATGAGCCGATCACGAAATCGCCCGTCAAGTGGAACTGTGGGGCCCACGAAACGTTGTTTCGTTAAAGTTCTCAGAATCGAACTTAACTTGTGTCACAGGACTAGCGTAATGCTACAAATTCGATGGTGTAAGTTTTATTGTGAAACGATAAGCACACAAGAAATTATGACGAGTGTCAGAACAGACCGATACAGGACTTTTCGACGGATACGCGTTGATTCCGGTGTGCACGCACATCCAAATCAACTTTTATAAAATTTTACACGTCCATGTTGATGATACGCGCTTTTCAATATAATTTGCATAAGGTGAAGTCACCTCATTTAGTGGAACGCACCCCATTTCAGGAAAATTTGGGTTTAAAAAACTAAGTTTTTGGTCAACTTCAACCATGAATAAAATACAGCATACAAAAAATTAAAATAAACTAATTAATGAAATTAAATCTCGGTTATGTTGTCTAATTTACTATTCTAGTGGAATTTAAAAATATTAACTAGGTTGAAATAAAAACGTCCATGAACATGGGGGTTTGGGATAGTTTTCTGAACTCCAATTTGGGTCATTTTTTCTATTTTGCGTTGCGATTTACGACCGATACAGGACACAATACCCAATACTAATTATACAAGATTATAGAGGGTCATGTGGTCTTTATATAGGATTCGACAGATCGATATTTGGATAACTGTGAAAAGAGATACGAAGGTGGGAAGAAGGGTAACTCACTGCTACTGTTAGCTCAGAAATATGGCGACTGTGCGGCGGCTACTTCGCGGCGGTAGTGCATGGTGGTCCAGCGTTGTCGTCGGTGGTGGCTTGTTGGAAATGAGAGAGGGTGTGATAGTAGTGGAGTTTGGATTACTAGGGGCTTTATAGGGTTGAGGTACGGGCTGTTACGGGGAGGTGAAAGGTGATCGGTCGGTCGGTTTTGCGAAAGGAGAATTGAAGTGGGCTTCTGTTATAGAATATTAAGGGTTTGGGTTAGCGGGTCAGGTACGGGTCGGGTTTGGGTCAGATTTGGATCCAGTAGTTGGTTTAGCTCAGTTTAGTTTGGTTCAATTTGGTTTGGTTTGGTTTTGTTTAAGTTAGTTTATTTAAAAATAATGCATTTTAGCAATTTAAAAATAGTTTTTGAGTCCAATAAATTCCAGAAAAATTACACAATATCCTATTATTAGTAATACACTCAAAAATTTAATTTTTATAATATTTTAAAATTAATTTAATAAACAATAATATAATCCTTGAAGAATATTTATTATAATAAATTAAAAATTATAGAAAAATCTTATAAATTAATAATTAAATTCTAAAATTAAATTCTAAAAATTTGGGTGTTTACAATAGAGGACGAATCTTGCTTTGAGCAAAGGTGGTCTTCACCGTCCCAGCAAGAATAATTTTTTATTTTGTCTTCTTCTTCTTTTTCTTCTTGGTTTGTTCTGTCTGATTGCAACTACATTTTACAAGGAAGAATAAAAATAGTTTTTATTTTATTGTAACTCTATTCTGTCTGTCTACAACTGTGATTGCATGAAAGAACTAGAAGTTTGGCTAATTCTGATTCTTTTGTAATTTTGAGAGCTAGTTGTAATCAAAAACCTTATATAGTTCTTCGTAGAAATCAAGAATAGTCAGAGTGGGAACTTTTGTGTGAACCTCTGATCTTGACCACGCGTTCTTCCATCTTTGATTAATCCTCGGGACTAACAATCTCAAAGCAAGATCCGAATAAAGATGGGGAACATCCGTTCAAGTCTTCTGGACACAAGTTTTCACAAACTTGAGAAGATTGACAAAATTTACTTCGAATATTTGGATGAAGGAATGAGTCCTTTATCAAATATTAAAAGTGAGTTGTCGGTATTGACCATTTCTGAGGATGGAGGAGATAGCGACTGAAGGACACACATTCCAGTTGAAAGAAAGATTACAAGATGAACAAGGATTACAGAGTATGTGCATAAGGGACAGACCTTTGCGCATGCCAAGACTTGGCACTTTGCAAGACTTGTCGTAGGGCAGCGCATTAAAAGTCTTGGCATCTTGGTGCATGGTACAACTGGGTGCATAGTATCTCAATGCGCATAATGGTATCCGAGCATACAGGACGCGCATGAAGTCTTATGCGCATGGATTGGCACATCATGGCTTATGCGCATATATTGACGCATGGTGGCTTATGCGCATGGATTAGCGAATTATGGTTTATGTGCATGGATTGGCGCCTGGTGGCCTATGCACATAAAGGTCCTGCACTATATAGGAGTTGATGCACGGCTGAATTGAAACTTGGAAGTAGAACCAATCCGAACCAATATAGCAAGTTATAACTAAACTTGGTTCCTTTAATTACTTAACTTGGTTGCTATGATTGCACAGGTTAAGTCCTATGGCGTAGTTGCTGACCAGTGGATGGAAACTGGTTCATCTAACCATATGTGCATTCAGAAGAGCTGTTGATCAATATATTTAGTGGTGAAGGTCTTGATGGCAAGCACGGATCAAGCAGAGGATCTGAGGATTGGGATAATGGTTCTGAACTTTAAGAAGTTACAGTCAAAGGAGTGTGTGTAGCAACATACCAGTGATTACCAAGAACCTGATCTCAGGAAGTCTGTTGCAGACTTGAGGGTGAACATCTATGTTTGCCAAATGGTAATATCTTGGCAGGAAATATGCTTTGAAATAAGGCGTTCAATTTCAAATGGATGTTCGAGCTTATAATTTGTGACTGAAGTCTCATTGTAAGAGTTGTGGGACCCCAGACTAGGGCATGTACTTTATACTATCGGATGTCTAGTCTAGAATTTATCTCCAAATATGGGGGTAAGGAGGTAGAGAAGTGTAAGGTCTGTACGTAGACAAAGATCACAAAAACATTGTTCAAACGGGTAAACTGAAGTACAAATCTTCTGGAGTTGGTTCACTCAGATATCTATGACTTCAAGCAGTTATCAACAAAGGCTAAAAGTAAGTGCTTTATTATTTTTATCGATGACTACTCGAAGTACGCATTCGTCTATCTGCTCTAGTGAAAAGACAAAGCATTCGAGAAGTTCTGGATTGAGGTTGAACTTCAAATACGGCAATAACTCAAGAGACTCAGAAGTGATCGAGGCGAAGAGTATAGGTCTATTGAATTCACATCATTCTACAAAGAAAGTAGAATTGTCAATGAGACAACTGCTCCATATTCTTCTCAATTAATTGAGACATCTGCTTCGTATTCTTCTTAATCAAATATAGTAGCTGAAAGAAAGAACATGACATTGACAGAGATAACGAACTCAATACTGTTGAATACGGGTCTTCCAAACTACTTCTGGGGAGAAGCTGTGCTGATAGCTATGTTCATTCTGAACAGAGTGCCATACGCAACTTTTGATGACACTCCTCAGGAACTCTACTTCAGAGTCAGACCCAACTTGAACATCATCCGAGTGTGGGGGTGTCTGAAAGAAAGAACAAGATATTGACAGAGATGATGAACTCAATACTGTTGACTACGAGCCTTCCAAACTACTTCTTGGGAGAAGTTGTACTGACGACTACGTTCATTCTGAATAAAGTATCATACGCAACTTCCGATATCACTCCCCAGGAACTTTGGTTTAGAGTCAGACCCAAATTGAATGTCATTCGAGTATGGGAGTGTCTGGCGTCTGTGATGCTTTTGGAATTAAAGATTCAAAAGCTGGAATCGAGGACTACTAAGACAATCTTTCTGGGTGATAATGAGAAGAGTAATTCTCGAAGATTTCTTGATATCAAATTTGATCATATCATTGGATCTCACAACGCAGAACTCCTCGAAGATAAATTTGCAAGGCACAAAAATATTGTTATCGCGAATATTTTAAAAAATATTATGGGTGCACAGGAGGCCGAAGCTTCCAACGAAGATGTAGTACAAGAAGAAGTTTTTATCCCAACGACAATGATCGAACCAGAACTCACAGAGCCGGTGTGTAAGCAAGTGAGGAGAGTGAAGGACTTCGAAGAAGATTTTGTCACCTATCATGTGGAAGCAAATTCGCTTACCTATGATGAAGCGATAAATACCAGAGATGTTGTCTTCTAGAGAAAGGCTCTAAATAATGAGTATGACTCAATAACCTTTAACCATACTTGGTTGTTGTTCAATATGCTTGAAAGAGCTAAACCAATCAGATGCTTATCAGATCTTCAAGTTGATAAAGATGAAAGCAGATAGAACAGTTGAGTTCAAGACAAGGTTATCTGTCTAGGAGTTTTCTCAGACAATAGGGGATTGAGTTCTTTGGCACCTCAATGAGGGTGTCATAGATCAGGATTATGATTATCGTAGATGCTATTCACAAGCTGATTATTTATCAGATGATGGAAAGACAACAAGTCTTGGATGAAGGCAGACATAAGAGATTCACGGACAACCATCAGAACTATTGTCATTCAGTTTTGAAGACAGTCTACGAGTAGGTGATATCTCGATACAGCCAAAAGCAATTCCCAGGATATGGCAGCAAAAATTTGACAAGTCATCTAGTCAAAGTTGTCGCAGGATCAGCGAGACGAATAAGTGTATGTACACGAAGTTCGCTGATAAGGGAGGAGTCATCGTTTGTATCTATATGGACGACTTGCTAGTCCCAGTTGTGGACACAAAAGTGTCACTAACGAAGATATCTTTTTTGTCCAAACTCAGAATATGGGATTGCATATGTCATCCTGAGGATATAAGATAATCCGAATGCCAGATGGGCTTGCTTAGTCATAAGCGCTCAACATAAAATATTGATCACACGCTTTGGGTATTAGGGACGATACTCCTCAAGTGTGACATGGTTATGAAGCCAAATCCAAGGAAAAGCGTCAGACAGTTGATGTACTCGAGCATTATCAGGTGAATGATTCAAGCTGCATGTACCACCAGGCCTGACATAGCTTTTACTGTAGGGATGCTGAGTCAGTTCACAAGAAGTATATGTGTTGAACACTGAAAGCTGTGAAAAGAGTCGTCAAAATTCTCAGGAGAACTCAGTAGTATATGTTGTGCTACAGTAGTTATCCAGATATGAAGGAAGGCTTCAGTGATGCCTGTTGGTTCTCAAGAAAGATGAGTAAAAGATCCACAGGAGGACGTGACTTCTCCAGGGATAGTGTTGCTATATCGTGAAAGTCGAAGCAGCAGTCTTTACTCTCAGAGTTCTTTGCACTATCAAGCTGCAGCTGTAGAAGCATAAAAAATAAATTGTAGAGTTATACGCAGTATTCCAATGCTAAATGGTGTAAAGATATGACCTCAGAGCCATCGGCGTACAAACAGAGCTTTATCGCTAGTACAACGTAATATATAAGCTCCAGGGCAATCCGCGTAATACAGTATTCCTAGACTGCTTCAGCGTAAAAGGATTGTTGCATTGCCACTTTGGCATAAAACTCATCCACTTTTTAATGCGATGGAAGTGTACGAGGAACGCTTCGTATTCCTCGAATGAACCTGTCAGATCATGCAGTGAACCTGACTCCTGACAATGAGTACTGCACGACTATCCAGACGACGGCTGTAATGATGGTGCGACACAGAGACCCAAACCGTCGTTTAGTGACGATTCCCTGATATAAAGTGCTTTTACGCATACAAGGGAATACGCTGCCTAGTTCTACACAGGCAGATATGAGCTTTTACACTCAGTAGAAGACAAAACGAGCTGCCACGTCAAGAGCTGCTCTCCGTACACAGCTCGAGGCACGTCTCTGCATTTAATGCTCAGAATGGTGGCAGATCTTCGAGACACGTCTCTGCATTTAATGCTCAGAATGGTGGCAGATCTCTGCATTAAATGCACGATATTTGGTTATATTTTCAAAAGACTAGGCGAGCCATAATTACGGCTAACACGTCTACATCATCACCCCTATATTTTACGCCATCAGGCTATTTTCAGTTATAGGAGCACGCTGTACGCTATCTCCTTGAAATACGCCACCGGGCTACTTTTAGCTATAAGGAGCACGCTAATACGTTCAAAGCCCAGGTCAAAGAAGAAGGAACAACTATCTTTTATGCTGGCTACCTATCCATACAGTACCAGGCTTCTACGCCTACAAGGCTTCTATGCCTACTTGGTTTCTACGCCAACCTGACAACTATTTGGCTTCTACGCCATGGTGACAGTTATTGGCTTCTACGCCATCCTTTTCTACGCGAGGGGAAGTTACTTACGTGGCTCTCATGCCATGATCTTTGCAGTAGTTATACGCATTTTCTCATCATGGGACACGCGTCACATGCTTAATCAGAAGATCATCTATACGTGGATGACAGTTATTATAACCGCCGCGTAAAAAGTGCCACACTCTCCACTGTCCAACTTTTATGCCGACTGGACGGTTGCTGTCACTAAAACCCTATAAATAGAGACCTCTATTGACTGAGGTCCAGGGTCGAAAGGTCAAAATTTTGGAGAATAGAAGTCAGAGGGTCAAAGAATCAAGATCGAAGAATCAAGAGCACAGACAGAGAGTAGTGATCGACAATTTTGGCATCGAGCATCCACTCCCTCTTGCAATCTTTGAAGCATCTCCTTCTTCAACAGCACTTCTTCATCATCGTGTGGTCCAAGGGACAAAGTGATCGACTGCAGATCAGACTCCTATAGCAATATTTACCCAGATTAAAATTTGTACTAAACATCCTCGTATAGGATTAATAGTACTTCTTGTTAGTAAACTTAAGAAAGGGTTTTGTATAAACCTAGTTTTATTTCTTCTGTTTATTATCAAACACAAGATGGCGACTCTGCTGGGGACCTCTTTCTCATCTGATGAGAAAGCAATTGCTCAACACGATGCAGTATCAGTAGGATCAATGAAGAAGACCTTGGTCGTCCAGTTCGACCAGTCTGCCTACGAAGATATGCTTCGAGCAGGGGGTAGCTCTCATTCTCTCTCGGTTCAAGACAACAGGAAACTGCGTAAGGTCTGGATGCCCAGGACATCCCCTACCGTTCCTGCCGACTCACCAATTTCTCCGACCAGCCAGGTTGTAGCTGCGCAACCTTCATGCTCCGCGCATAAAACTCTGTCTCCCATCTATGACGTGGCAGACAAAACTTCTGACAATGCCTCAGTGCTAGTCCAGAAGTCTACTCCGCGCTCTGCACGTAAAACTCTGTCTCTCGTTAGTGACGTGGCAGACAAAACTTCTGACAAAGCCTCAGTGCTAGTCAAGAAGTCTACTCCGTGCTTTGCGCATAAAATTCAGTCTCCCGTCTGTGACGTGGCAGACAAGATTTCTGATAATGCCTCAGCGCCAAATCAGAAATTCTAATCGCGCTCCGCACGTAAGAATGCATCTGCCCTCAGCGGAAAAGCAGGTGGTCCCTACAATCTACGCAAGGAAAAACAAGTGGCAGAGCACTCAACTTCTCAGCCTTTACGCCAGCAAGAGAAAAATCTGCCCGCTCTCAAGATTACGCGAGAAGCGGATGGCCGATTGAAGGCTTCTTCTGTTTTACGCCAGTCTGAGCAAAGCTCCAAGTTACGCCAGGTTAAACCCCTCAGCGTAAAGAAAACCCAATTTGTAGAGAGCCACACTCCTTGGGGATTATCTGCTACTCAGATGGCTAACCTGTTGTATACATGTGGTAGGGGAAAATTTATGGTTTCCAATATCCGTATGCCAACACATGTAAACAAGAGGAACAAGCCATCTTCTTCTTTTTCTTCTTCTTCTTCTTCTTCTTCTTCTTCTTCTTCTTCTTCGTTTTCTTCTTCTTCTTCTTCTTCTTCTTCTGTAAATCCTCCTGACTTGCGTGAATATCTGATCCAGAAATACAAGGATAGGGGATCTTCCTGCATGTCTATTACGCCTCCTAGGGAGCACTATTGTAATAGTCATAGGATTGTAGTTAATTATTGCTGTTTTGAAGCAAAACGGTCAGTTTTTGACCGGTTGAACTACTCTCTGTCTTTCCAGGAAGAAGAGCCTGCACATGCCTCGGTGAACATGGCTTCGCACGATCCTAGAGGAAGGTCGAATTCAAGATGTCATCCCTCTAGAACTCTAAGCCAAAGGAGATTCGACAAGCTCCTTAAGAACACTGAAGCTGGGGTGTTCCGAAACACCCGTTCGAGGTCACGACAACCTGCTTCGTATTCTTCTGATTCCGAAACTGGGGGTCGCCAGTTTCCCGAATCAGATGCTGAAAGTATAGAGTCATTCTCTATAGAGACCTATACCAGCCCTTCAATGACATCCAGAGAAATGGGAGTCTATGCCATTGAAGATGAACACGAAAAAACTTCCTCGTTTGGAAGTACCGAGCAACGCATAGCTGTGTTGGAGACATCACTAAAAGAGATACAGTTCATGATGGTGAATATGCACCAGATGATGCTAACTCAACACACAGCTGCTATAGCTCGAGCATCGGTCCCTCCAACTCAAGTACATGTGGGGGTGGACTGTCACGACCCGCACCCGGTTTAGGGGCACGAGTGCGTGGGTACGTCCAGCCTACGCCGCAGCATCGGCGGTAGAACGCTGTCTAGGTTATGTAACTATCTAATCAAACTCACGTGAATACCCAACTCCATAAGGAGACGTGGATATCATAAAATAATGCTAGAAATACTCAATCACATAAACTAAAGCACGATGAGATATCAAGGCAAGTAAGAAATACAAGACAAGTCTAACGACAAAATAATCATACCTGCAATCATTAACTTCCAATCCTCAAGTGTGTCAGAAACCAGTCTACTAAGGTCACAGTCTGGAAAAAATATTTTCCAGTCAGAAAGGAGCAAAGTACATCTCTAAATAGCAGTTCTATATTAATAATATAAACTATATAGCAGTTCTAGATGGAAATCTACCAGAAGCATGTATAGGTACGAGAAATAAAAAAATACTGGAAATACTATAAGTAAATGCAGGAGAAGAAACAATATGTCCATGAGCAAGAACCTATGACTAAGTGTATGAGTACTAGCTTTAACATGTGATCGGCTTGGGAACTTGATCAGGCTGGTTACATGTGATTAGCTATGATTCATGTAAGGTCAGGCTAACCGTTGGTTAGCTATGATGCATGTAGAGGTCAGGCTAATCATACGTAACAGCTATGAAGCATGGAGATGGTCAGGCCGCACCCGACGTGAGATGTGGGGTGAGCTATGATGCATAAAAAGTTGGGTATGATCACATATCTACACTAAAATACTCTCCACCCCCGACTTGTATAGTAGATCCAATCATGGTACGCTATGGCACGGGATTCCCTAGGAAGGTAGCAAATCTCCCCGGAAATCAGTGTCTGTACATGCACAAGATAACAAGGAAAATAAGTCTTGTACAAGCTACACAATGAATAAGGAATAACATCTCATGACGAGATCCGTGTATACCAATCCGTGTAACCAGCGTGTCAAGAGCATGGATATTTACACTAGATATAGTGAACATAGGAGATATCATAAATTAAAAACTAATCAGAGAATGTACTCGCCTTTGGTCCTTAGCTGATGAATACCGAGGTCCTGTTCCAGAGTGTCGCCTGGAGGAACCCACAGTCCTAATGACATATCAAAATAATACTTGTGTCAGATGCTACGCTAACACACAATAGAAATACACTGGCCTCAGGGCTATGCCAGGCATGGCTCTAGTCAACTAGGGTCATCTAGTAGGGGATACGTATATAAATACACATTTACACTCAGAGTATACATCAATAAAACGTGTATAATTTATATATAAGTGTATTAGTAATTTGTACAAAATACGTATACGTGTATATACACTAATAGATGTATATAAATATATATTTTTATACCAAAATACATATTTATATATATATATATATCAATCAAATATTTATATATATATATAACTAATCAGAGAATGTACATAATGCCACACTTCTCCAGGTGATCCCAAATGAAGTAGCAATTAGTTCCAATGAGTCCGGAGCAGTCCAAATAGCTAGAAACTATATAAAGAAGTTCAAGATCGGTGTTTGACACAAAAATCGAGATAAGGATACCGAGTCCTCAATACATAGAGAAAATATGCGGGGGTTAACAAGTTTAGCTAAAAAAGAGAAAGGGTCGTTTGTTTGTTATTAAGGTAACACCTTAATTTAATGAAAATCATTTTGAAATTATTTTGAACAATAATTACAAATAAAAGTTTATTTATAGAAATCTAGAATTTATGTAAAAGCCATCATATATTTTTATATATGGTAAAAATCGGTCACCAGTCCAAATAATAATTTTGAACTAATTTTTTTATTATTGAAACTATATTTTTAGCTAATAATATAAACCCCAAAAATTATTATATTTTTACATAATCAAAGCCCTTATAATTATTTCGCAATTACTAATTACATAAAAACTACTAATTGCATATTAATATAACCAAGTCCTTATATATAATACATAACTGAAATCATACACATAATAAATAACTAAATTCATACATTATAAACAATAAAACTAATTATATTTTAATTACTAAACTAATTACATGAAATTACTAAACTAAATATATTTAATTACTAAACAAATTACATTAATTACTAATTACATCTATTACTAACTAATTATAAATTAACTAATTGATTATGAAATTAACTAAACTAATTATAAATTAACTAAACTAATTATTATAAACTAACTCATTTTATTTAAACTGTAACTTAACTAAAAGTTAAGAAGAAAGGGGAAAGAGGGAAGAGGGAAGTCGGAGACTCACGTCGGGGAGGGGCTTCCGGCGTCGACGGAGGAGAAGTCCGCCGGGGTCGGACCGACAGGGCGTCGGCGGACTGCTCGTTCTGCTGTGGCGGCGGCCGGGTGCTCGTATCGAGGAGGCGGGTGCTCGGCTCGGGGCGGCGGGTGCTCGTATCGAGGAGGCGGGTGCTCGGCTCGGCGGCGGATCTGGCTGCGTCCGATCGAAGGTCGGCGGCGAAGCTCGGCTCGGGAGGAGGAGATCCGCGGCCACCGGCTCGACGAGGTCTAAATCTAGGGTTAGGGTTTGAATTCTGTATGTGTCGGGGTCGTGTCCGGAGCTGGACACGGCGGTTGATGTATTGCACAGTGGGGTGGACGTGTCCGGGTGTTGGACACAGGGTTGGGTGTTTGCTGTGGACGTGTCCGGGTGTTGGACACAGGGATGGTGTACTGTGGTGTGGTGGCTGTGTCCAGACGGTGTCGGACACAAAATCTGGTTGTAATATTGTAAATCTGGACACAGGAAATGAATGGATACGGTGGGACACCCGGGGTCGGACCCGAGGCCAACACGGCTGACACGGTAATGCTGGACACACGGACACGAGCACACAAAATCAATGGTGATGGCTTGTTGGCTTGTGGGAATTTGTGAGGGCTAGCTAGGGTTTCTTGGGAATGGTGATGAGAGACTTTAAATAGGGAGAGAGTTGTGGGATAAAGGGTGAGGATTGGCCCAAATAATGAATGGTCCAGATTATACATGAATAAGTTCTTCATGTGGGAAAAATGAGGGTGTGAATGGGAGACGGTAAACTGATAAATTTAATAGAAAAATATAATTTAAGAAAAATATTTTAAGAGGCTTCCAAGGCTAACTGATTAATTAGCTACTAATTAAACTCATATTTCAAAATCTTAGAAAGTATGTAATTTATTTATTTACTATCCCAAATGAATTTAAAATTTTATTATGAAGAAAACAACTAGTCCTTTAAATAATTTTATCAAATAAATAATTTTATGATTTCAAGTCAATAAATATTTGAAGCTAGAGAAATATATATATATTATTATTATTATTTATTTTATAATACATCGACATTTAGGAAAATGATTTTTATAAAAGATTTTAAATTATCTTCTAAAATCAAACATTGCTCAAAAATCAAATACAAGAATTCAAGGAGAAATATTTTATAAATTTGGTATTTAAAATAAAATAAAAATCTAATTATTTCAGAAATTGAAAATCGGAGATTACATGGACTTACCACCATCCAACGCAAACAAGGAGCCTATTCTAGATCAAGAATCTGCAGCTCCCCCACTTCCTAATTCGGAGAATGTATTACCTTCCGTTGAAGTGGCAATACAACCAATCTCTCACCACTCTGCAGTCCTTCCACCTGCTGAAGATCCAATGCAGGCAGTGCAGGAATTGAAAGCCCAATTTGATGCCTTGAAGCACAAAGATCAACTCAAGAAATTGGGAATCAACCAACCGTACCCAGCTATCTGGGATGAGGTCCCTTTCCCTCCTAAATACAAACCATAGACTATGGCTTTGTTTGAGAGAAAAATATCACCGAGCCAGTACATGAACTAATTCAGTATGATGACGGTGTTATTGTAAGGGAATGACGCCCTTCTCACTCGAGTGTTCAAAGGCTGTCTCTCGGGAGTGGCTTATCAGTGGTACCGTAGTCTTGCTGACAACTGTATTACTTCCTTTGAAGATTTTAAGACTTTATTCTTCGCGCGATTCTTCGAAGGAGGGATGGACATGTCTATGTCCTTTCTCATCAAAGTGAAGCAGAAGGAAAAAGAGAACGTTTGCGCTTTCATCGAACGTTTTTGTCAAGCCACTTTGCAAATGCCTCCGGGAGTTCCAGACTCAGCATTGGTGGATATTTGCAGGAAGAACCTTCTTTCGGTGATCTCGGTATTCAAAGGTCCATATCAGTTCCATGATTGACCCTCGTTCATCATCTCAGCGGTAGCCACTGAGGACAATAGTTGGAAGGCGCGTGATAATGGCATCATGATCTCTGCCTCCGATAAAGGCAAGAGGTTATCTTCCAACAGCGACCATCCCCGTGGTTCCAAAGGAAAAGAAGCTCTGAAAATCAATACGTCCAGGCCAAAGACTGCGGCAACCACACAGACGAAACCTGGGACCTCCAGGCCCATTGAAGTGTACTCTTTTGACAATGACGATATTCCGAGCATATTCGAGTGTCTCGTCAAAAGTGGCAAGATTACCCTCCCTGAGGTGAAGCGGCCTAATGAAGTCGGCAGTACCAATAACCCCAAATACTGCATTTTTCATAGGTACATACATCACCCCATAAAGGCATGTTATGTACTGAAAAGGAAGATCCAGGAGTTGATCGATACTAAGGCCATCACTCTGCACAACAGCGAGAAGACGGTCACAGCCAACATGATCTCTCTGCGATTTGGCAATCTGCCTCCCCAAGAAGTTCCGGATGGTGTTGTACCTATTTCCCGGACAACGATGAATATCATTAATCTTCCTCCATCCAGAGGTCAAAATCATGACCTGGTACCACTAACTACCCAGCGAGGCAAGATTATGTGGGTTCATCCAGACCTGGTGTCAGAGATCGAAGAAGAGACTCAAGTTGCTAAGGCTAAGTCTAAGAAGACCTCGAAGCGTAAACCATGTCATATGGTTACAGTATCCTCGATATCAGAAGAAGAGGTTTTGGCTAATGGAACCCGTTCAGGGAAAGCCTACCTCATGGACTATGGAGGAAGTCAAGAAGAAGCATCGGTAGACGCTTCGGCTGCCAAGCCTTCAGAACCGGAACCTGTCATACCAGAGGCCGATCCTTCAAAACCAACTTTAGCGGACAAGAGGAAGCAAAATAAAGTACGCTTCGATAAACCTTTAAAGAATATTCCAAACAAAGGTTTAGAGAAGCCATACAACTTCGATATCCTGGCCCAGTTGGCTAATACACCAGCCAGATTGTCCATTTTTGAATTACTCAGGCTCTCTAAAGACACTCGTCAAGCCCTGAGTGAAGCATTAATGCAGGCGGACGCATACTTGACCCAGCTCAAGTCCCCTGACGAAGAACCCGTGGCATGTCCTCAATGCCATAGTGTGATGGAGGTGGTCCCGAATATCACTTTCACTCAAGATGATATGCTGTTGAAACACAACAAGCATGACAGACCCCTCTATTACACCGGATATATCGGTTCTATGGAGGTTGGCCAGATTCACATAGATCCGGGATCATCGATCAGTATCATTCCTTATAGTCTGCTCAGACCATTGAGGATTCCTACCAGCGAATTAGCTTACACCACCACTACAATCGTGGGTTTTAACGCCAGAAAGAGTAAGCCGTTGGGGAAGATTCGCCTGAGGATCCAGATTGGCGACCTCAGATCAGTGGCTACATATTATGTCATTGATTCAGCGGTGTCCTACAACATTCTGCTGGACAGACCATGGATCCATGACCACAATATCGTTCCTTCAACTCTACATCAATGCTTTAAATATGTAGATGCCCAAGGAACAGTACAAACAGAGTTTGCTGATCTCAACCCGTTTAAAGGAGTAGAATCCTACTACTCTGATGCCATGTTGTACACCCAAGATTACATGGAGGAGGTGTCAAGCAAAACAGAGGAGGAATCCCACCGGGAGCCAGATGAACCCTCTGTCGAACAACCTCTGTCAATCAAGGTGAAAGAGCGAACTACTCGTCCGAAAGTCATGGAACCTCTGGCTATCCACCTGAACAAAACCAAGTCAGGATACAGAGGCGATCCTCTGGTGATCACTTTGAACCAGAAGCCTCCACCCTTGGTCATCAAACTTCGGCACAACAAGCAGTCGATTGATGTAAATACAACCAGGAATGTAGTTTCTGATGATAATAAAGATCCTCTTTTCCAATACATTGACGCTCAAATTCCTGATCGGGAATTCTCTCCCCATAACGATATAGAACCTATAGCACAAAGATTCTTGAAAGCTATGGATTCCTATCATCCATATATGTGGGAAGTAGCATCATCATCTAATGTCATCACGACATATGGACCACATGAGGATTCTATCTTCATTGTCCCACCTACTCGCAGCGGTCAGCATTCAATAGTCTTCGGTCGCATGCGCAATGAATTGACTATACAAGAAGATTCTCCCGATGATGATGCTGGTAAAATACAGGCTCACAGATATAGCCCGCAAGCTTTAAAAATTATGCAAAGTATGGGTTATGACTTGAAGCTGGAACCAGGTCTCAACTACGGGAAAGGCAGACGAATGCCGTTGCATGGTGATCCCTACTGTCAACGAACTCATTTCGGGTTAGGGTATACTACCTCCCTTGCAACTTCTGAGTCAAATAAGGATATCTTTTCCTCTTCTCAAGATGGCTCACCGTACTCCAGCTCATCATATGATGATCTCGAACGAGCATTTTCAGTAAATGCGGTATTGACAGATTCCCTCGAAGCAGACGAACAAGAATATGAACTGTTTGAGAATGACTCTTGGGCTCAACAAATGGATACACGATGGGAACTCCGGTTCGAGCAGAGAGAACCTCCCACTGAAGATAAAGTTATCCAAATTGACGTTGGGGATGAACTATCGCCAAAGCCGATATTTATCAGTAACAATCTTTCCGAAGAAGAAAGGAAAGAAATGATCCAGCTGATAAGAGAATATATCGACGTCTTTGCATAGAATTATGAGGATATGCCAGGTCTCGATCCAAAAATGGCTACTCATAAGCTCAATATATTGCCCAAGTCGAAGCCTGTAAAGCAACATCAACGCCGGTTCCATCCAGACATGATGGACGCCATTGAAGCTGAAATCAAGAAGTTGATAGCCTGCGGCTTCATCCGGGAAGAACAACATCCCGACTGGGTGCCAATGTTGTCCCTGTCATGAAAAAAATGGGAAGGTACGCGTCTGCATCGATTACCGAGATGTGAACGTAGCCTGTCCCAAGGATGAGTTTCCCCTTCCCATTACAGACGTCATGATCGATAATACATGCGATTTTGAACGCATGTCCTTCATGGACGAATTTTTAGGATACAATCAAGTCAAGATACATCCTGAAGACGAAAAGCATACTGCCTTCCGGACACCATTGGGAGTATATTGCTATACAGTTATGCCCTTCGGACTGAAAAATGGCGAAGCTACGTACCAACGAGCTATGAGTAACATATTCTACGAGCATTTATGCAAGACAGTAGAATATTATGTAGATGACATAGCCGTCAAAAGTCGCCCAAGGATAATCACATCCAAGACTTGAAGAAAGTATTCGAGTTGATGCGCCAACATCAACTCAAGATGAATCCTACAAAGTCCTTTCTGGGTGTATCCAGTGGCAAATTCCTTGGATTTGTCATAACCGCCAAAGGCATTCAAGTGGACCCTGATAAAGTCAAGGCCATCTTAGAAATGCGACCACCCCATAATCTGAGGGAACTCAGGGGATTTCAAGGTCGTCTGGCTTATATTCGAAGATTCATATCCAACCTCTCTGGGAGATGTCAGCCTTTTTCTCGTCTCATGAAGAAAGGTGTATCCTTCGTATGGGACGAAGCCTGTCAGCAAGCATTTAATGATATCAAACGCTACCTCACTAATCCTCCAGTTCTGGTGCCTCCCGTCATAGGAAGACCATTCTTGCTGTATGTTCGAGCAATGGATCATTCTCTGGGAGCTCTCTTCGCACAAGAACGATGAGGGTCATGAACAGGCTCTCTACTATTTAAGCAGGATGATGGTCGGAGCTGAACACCGGTACAATCCAGTAGAAAAAAATGTTTGGCCCTAATATTCGCCATTCATAAAATGCGACACTATGTTACAGGTCAGACTATTCATATCATCTCTAGGATCAATCATCTTCGGTTATTGATGAACAAACTAAGCGTTCTCAATTCTCGACTCGCGACTTGGGTGATGTTATTAACACCGTATGATATGGTGTACGTCCCCCAGAAGTCCATCAAAGGCCAAGCACTGGCTGATTTCCTAGCTGCTCATCCGATTCCAGAAACCTCCAAACTATACGAGGACATTCCAGACGAAGTTGCAGAATGTAATTCTGTGATGGAGAATGAGGCATGGTAACTATTCTTCGATGGCGCCTCTAGGACTGGTCCCAGGGAAAATATAGTTTCAGGAGTAGGAATTATCCTGGTTACTCCTGAGAAACTCGTCGTCTATCGAGCATATTCTCTTAGCAAGCCCTGCTCTAATAACGTGGCAGAATATAACGCTCTATTAATCGAGCTTCAAGTCGCTAAAGAATTAGACGTCGAATACCTGGAAGCTTTCGGTGATTCTCTGTTGATCGTCAATCAAGTCAGAGGAATATATGAAGTTCAGAATCCAGACCTCATCCCTTATCACCAAGCAACGATCGAAATAGCCATATCTTTTAAAGGATTCTTCCTAGAACATGTGCCTCGATCTCAGAATCTGAAAGCTGATGCCCTAGCCAGTCTAGCTGCAGATTTAGCTATTCCTATAAGAAGGCAGAATTCGGTGATCCTTCTAAATAGAGATTTATTCTGTGTGAAAAACAACTTTCACATAGAACGCGGCTACGTTGTGAACCTAGATCTTCTAAAGAGAGACTGGAGAAGTCCCTTTATAGATTTCGTAGCATATGAAATCTTGCCGGAAGACCCTAAAGAAGCAGTATCCGTCAAAAGACGATCATTACGCTTCTATTTCGATGCGTCTTCACAATGTCTATATCGTCAGACTTATGACGGACTATTATTATGATGTCTCTCTGGTGATGAAGCACAGCGGATTATCCGTGAAGCTCACGAAGGTGTATGCGGAGCGCATCAACCCGGTCCTAAGCTACAGGATCGTATCAGGAGGATGGGTTATTACTGGCCTACCATGATCACAGATGCAATAAAATATGCAAGACAGTGCAAAGCCTGCCAGGTTCATACAGATTTTATACATCAACCTTCTGAACATTTATATCCTACGGTAGCATCCTGGCCTTTCGGAGGAAGGGGTATGGATATCATTGGTCCTATTCACCCGTCTTCTTCTAGAGGTTACCGATTTATATTAGCCATCACGGATTATTTCTCCAAATAGGCAGAGGCGATCCCTCTTGTTGAGGTGAAGACATCTAACGTGATCAGCTTCATTAAGCATCACGTCATTTATCGATTTGGAATTCCTCGAAGGATAATTCAAGACAACGAACCTCAATTCATCAGCCAAGCATTCCACCAATTTTGCGATAAAAATCGGATACAAAATATGGCCTCTACGGCATACAATCATGCTGTTAATGGTTTGGCGGAAGCTTTCAACAAAACCATTATCAAACTCTTGAAAAAGTTCGTCTCTTCGAACAAAAGAGATTGGAACGAGAAGCTAGGAGAATGTCTTTGGGCTTATCGCACAACGATACGAACACCGACGGGTTGTACCCCATTCTCACTGGTTTACGGGAGTGAAACAGTCCTCCCCATCAAAATTCAAATTCTGTCACTCAGGATAGCAGTTGCTAATGAGTTGACTCGGGAAAAGAATGATCTATTAAGGCTTCAAGGGCTAGAAGGATTAGATGAGAAACGCCTCCAAGCTCAACAGCGCATCGCGTTCTACCAGGCACGCATTTCCAAAGCTTTTAATCAAAAAGTAAAGGAAAGAGTGTTCAAAGTTGGCGAGCTAGTTCTAGCCGTACGAAGGCCAATAATCATTACTCACAAGAGTAAGGGTAAATTCCAACCCAAATGGGAAGGCCCTTATGTGATCGAGACGACGTTCTCAAACGGTGCTTACAGATTAGCCAAGCCTAATGGAAACTTGTTAATGGCTCCTATCAACGACAAATTCCTGAAGAGGTACTATGCTTAATCTCCTTTGCTAAACAAAGTATGGTGAAGATCTCATTCTGATAATACTACTTCCAAAACAAAACTAGTTGGATCATATTCTATCATGTCCATATAACCTCTGAATAGATATGTTCAACTAATTTGGAACTTCAAGACCTATCACGTCCATATTACCTCTGATAGTATTTTGTGTAAAAATTTTAATTGGAGCATATTCTATCATGTCCATATTACCTCTGAATAGATATATCCAGCTAAAGCTTACCGAAAGTATATCACGTCCATATTACCTCTGATATCACTTTCACCCTAACCTGTCATTTATATTCCAAAATGATGGGTCCACAAGGTCAGATAAAGTCTCTTTATTATTCCCAAAAAGAGCAAAATTACATATAAAAAAGCAAAAAGTTACATCATTTGGGAGGAGCAGTTAAGTCACGAATCTGCCGTGCTAGAGCAACCATTCTCTCATCCCTGGAGTTCAAGACATCGGCACGAGCCCGCTCCAACCTTGCTGCATCATTGTTCAAAGTAGATAGCTCAGACCGAGCATGTACAAAGCCTGCGTGGATGACACCCACGTGTGTCAGGTTCTGCTGAGCAGTCTCCAGTTGATCCTTCAGCACATCTCGTGTTGCCGATAAAGTGAGAGCCTTCGTCTCTACTTGGGCGAGCTCATCTTTTAGTCTGCGGACTCTCGCTGTCTCTTCCTCATATTCGGCTTCATACTGAGTCAGCTGGGGAATGACATACTCCAATTCGGTACGCTCTTGATCCATCTCCTGCTGCTGTTCCTAGACGGATTTGTTCAGAGATTCCAGTTGTCCAGCAAGCTCTGTAGTTAAGGAGTCATACCTAGCTTGAACGAGACCGTCAATGTTGCCTCGAGATAGCTACAAATAATCATTAATGGGTTGTTCCAAACCATTAACTATCTGCTCCAGTGTATCAGCTATCCCAGTATCGTTGAAATCTTTGATCGGCACTATCGCAAACTGGGAGGACCTCCTCAGAGCCGCAAGCCTAGATTCTTCTCCAGCACTATTGATATTAGCGTTTTCAAGGTGGTGTAGAAAATACTAGTATACTGTTCAGTCAGCATGGCTAGATCTGAATGGACGCTGGGAGTGGCTGCAATATCGACGAATCCCCCTCCAGGAATGACTGCTGACGATGTTGCCACAGTCGTCGCCTCAACAGATGGCGCGACAAAAGAAGAAGCACCAACAACGGACGAAGTGACCAGCGTACTCAAAGGAGGCATTGTCGTAATGACAGGCTCATCTTCCTCTCGAGATATCGGAACCATTTCGGGCGAGCCGGCACCCGAAAATGTTTTCTCTTCAAAGTCAGGCACCTCCGTGCCATAGACAGGAGCTGAAACAGAGCCAAAAGGTGCGTCGACGCTATCCTCCCCGTAGAAGTCCTCCCCTGAAAAGAAGACAAGATAAAGTTAATATCAACCTGATGTTAATCTTTTCTAAAAGTGGCATAAAGACGATATTTACCCATGGCCGATGATATATATGTCGCGTCGGCGGCCAGTACAGCTAAATTATTTCTTAATGATGCTAAGCGAGCTGTCATACCTGGAGAAGGGGGTGTGTCAACTGACATTGGCAGGTATTCTTCCAAGTCTTCATCCAGATACAATCGAGGTTCATCAGGTAGAATATTGCTGGGTATACTTACAGACGCGGCAGGGATTTCTCCCGTTGCTGATCTGGATAAAGATATCCTTATTTTGCTCGGCCTCGAAGGCGATCTCGTACCACTACCTGAAGCGGTAGTAGCAACAGCAGCCTCAAGCAAAGATTCTTCGACACTGCCAGCCGGAACTGTAGAGGTTCCCTCTCTAAAAGGCGAGGAATCTCTAATCAGAAGATCATGCCCAACAGGGGAAACAGCAGGTTCACTTCTAGGAACTTTAGAGTGGGAAGTTCTGACGGGACCATCAACCGTCTTCTTCTTCTTCTTGCGAGGGGAAGTCTCCTTCAGAACAGGAGCCCTTCGCTTACCAGAGATAACCAAAGGCCCTGCAGGTGGAGGTATTTCGCCTCTCGGTACTGCCAACAAAGGCTCATCTGGATTGACTGAATCCTCACCCTCGTCAGAGGAGACTGAGGGGACATCATCTCTTCCTGCTGACTTAGAAGAAGGCATCCTAAAACTTCCACGCATATCAAAATCGTGATGGAAGGTATTGGTTGCCACATAAAATTGGGCATACGAATGGAGGATGCACAACTCCACGGAGAGTGAAGTCGCGGGCACAGTAAAAACTGCTCCAGTGCAACCCATTATGAAGTACCTCCATCCTCTCGCTCCATCAATAAGTCTGCCCCTGGACTTAAAACTGGTGACGATATTGCCCACGTGCAATTGGTCATACCCAAACTGCCTGGCGAACCGACTAGGCAGGTAGGGCTCCAAGAAGCATTGGTCTTCACTTCTGTATAATAAATGGGAAGGTCTAATACAGACCAACCAATTAATAGTTTCCAGATAAATAATTGTCTTCCCTACACCTGAGTCTTGAAACTTGCTCCCCTGTTGATTGAGATGTATAGAGGGGACGGTGCAGAAGAGCTTCTAGCTGTGACTAAAATTTAGTGCCCGTCGACAGTCTAAAACTGTGGTCACGTTCCAGGTGGAATTCTTGTAATTCAACAAAAAATTACTTCCCGAACTACTTCCAGGGCCAGGAGACATCACCCTGGGGTTATGGAGAATTAACCATCCCATCAAGTACAGGAACGGTAATTCTACCCTAGGAAAGCTGTCACGCCGAGTTTCATCGGCAAGCAGCCCATCAGTCATGGCCCTCAGGCCAGCTTGTATGCGGCATACCATGGCAGGGAGCAAGCCCAGTCTTGCCCCGAACACCAGACGCACGGTAGGCCATAAGGTGTTGCGGTGAATATGATCCGCAGATATAATGCCGGGTACCACCAGTCGGTGCAGCCATATAGAGAGGAAGCCAGCCAGTTGAGCTTCCTTGGACAGAGGCCTGCGGCAATAACTCAAATAACTGTAGGCTTTAGTGCCCGCAGGATATTTCCCTATCCCTTCGTCGATTATCTGATCTGAAGCCCCAACGTCTTCCATAAGATCATCGACTACCTAAGCACTAAGCACACCCAGAAAGCTCAAAGGCCTATCCCTACTATCCACGACTTTGTCTGGCTTAGCAGTCCTGGCCTGATGGAAGAAGAGGTAGGACGCCCATTTATTGGTATGAGCCAAATCAGAGGGCTTATTATAAAAGAAGGTACATGCCAGGTAGTGACACATCAGCTCCTGGTATACTGCCACTACCCGAGGGTCTGTATCTCCCAGCTCCCGGTTTGTGGGAACACACTCTTCATAAGGAGTATCCCCTATTGGCAGTCTTGAAATCTCTGCCATTTCGTGAAGGGCCAATCCCAACTCCCCCAGTGGTGTGGCGAAAGTCCCGGTGAGCGAGATATATCACTCCATCAAAGCCAAAAACAGGTTAGGATTGAGAGGTAACCCAACACTGGTGGCATTCACAGCCGCATATAGACCAATGCACTCCAGCTTAGTCTGAAAATACTTCAGGGCCCAGTCAGCTAAACGAGCCCATCGAAGATTTGTTGGGGTAACCCATCCATTGGTCCGAGGATTAACCTTGGGGTATACTCCTCCATGACCCATGAAGTTATTACAGAAAGTCGGTAATTGAAGCGGTTGGAGTAGTGAAGTATCTTCACTTGGGACACTGCCCGGATATAATCCCCTGAATGGCATGACCGAGCCGGAAGGGCGGCTTACAAATGACCCTTGTTCGGATCCTTTCTAGTAGAATATCTTCCCCGGCTGGCCGTAGAGATTGGGAGTCAAAATCTACGACATCCTCCTAGGATGCGTGGCATGGAAGAATGCCGAGATATGATAATCTCTCAGCATCCTGGGCAGATACAGGACCAAGCCCCCGGCAGGAAAAACCCAGAGTTCTTTCTTGGGCTTCGTTTGGGATTGTTTGTCAATCATATCCCCGAAGAGAAAAGCCGATTTTATATATTGTGCCCCGTCTATATACGCTAGGGGCTCTCCGTTGATCATGCTCAACAGCATTCGCTCTCCTTGAGACGATATCAGGATTCCCCTTCCTTCAGGATATTGGGGTCCAGAAATAGGAAATGTCACATGGGATAAATCCTCCACGTAATTGGAATGCAGCATCCCAGCAGCAGAACCCATCACCTCAGCCAACGGAGATGCATGCAAGTTAACTATAAAGTGCAAAAAAAATACGTCAGTTTCTATATTAGACCTCATAGTCTTGCAACTTATGCTAGAAAGGAACGGTCTGAGCTTTTACGCCAAGACTGTAAAAACTTGACTTTTTATATTGGAATCGCATTCCAAGGCATAAAATTTAAGATTAGCAGTATACACAAAAATCTGACAGTTTGTGTTTTTACGCCAGACTGTCAAAGTTTGAGTTATTATGCCAGAATTCTCATCCAGAGCGTAACACTCAAAATTTGTAGTATACGCCAAATTTTGACAGTCAAAGCTTTTATGCCAGAACTGCAAAAGTATGGAGTTTTTACGCTGACACATTAAAAATGTGGGCGTAAAAGATGAAACATCTCTGTGCATCATCTTCCTCAAAGAGGCTATCAGCACAGGAGATGACCTAGAGCGTTCACGTACAATGTGTGCGAAGGGTTTTCTTCATTCTTGTCACCTCAAAAACTTTACCTATAACGCCCGGTGCACAGCTCGTCGGCGGGACATTTTGTTCAGAGCGGGGCTCGTCCTGCCCGACGGGAGTCGCTCGTGCTTGGGCAGAGGAGCGAGAAGAGAGGGCAGCCTTCTTTCCCTTAGAGGAGGAAATTGGTTTTGGGGCCATTGCTAAAAACTCAGAATGTTCAGAGAAGGAATGAAGGAGAGAACTCAAAGAGACGAAAGTTTTCTTTTTCAAAAGACTGGTGAAGAGTCTTCTCTCTGAAAGCCTTGGGATATATATACAGTTCAGATGGACTCCTCGAATCCCTAACCAAATCCAATATTTAATATTTGGTTATGATTGGGGACTACGTCAGCCTATTACTCAGGGATGGCGGACAGTCAGCGAATTCAAAAAGTTTTCGTGCGGACGAGATTCGTGATCGTTTACGCCAAGGAGCTTTTTACGCTCAGTAGCTACAAATCAATGGTTTTACGCTCAAAGGATAAAGGTCTATGGTTTTATGCCCAGATGCTTTTACACTCGAGAGGCTACAAACCTACGACTTCACGCTCAGAGACTACAAATCTATGATTTCACGCTTAGAAGCTTTTTTACGCTCAGAGGCGACATATCTACGACTTCACACTCGAAAATTTTCTTTTCAGAAGCTACAAATTTACAGTTTCTACGCCCGGATGCTCTTATGCTCAGCAGTTTTTACGCTCGAGAGGCTACGAACTTATGATTTTATGCTCATCCATATTACAGATCTATGACTTTCCGCATATCTGAAAATACGCAGGCCAGAATATGCGTATATCTGAACAAATCTCAAGGCGATCAATTGCAAGGGTTTCATATAGAAGATACTTCTTCTTGGCCTCAAAATATCCTAAGTACCCAAAGCATACAGAGTTCAACATTGGAAATAATTCTTCTTCTTGGGTCGATTGGAAGTTCATCCAGAATCCAGTCTAAATATTTTCTCTACAGTTCAAGATGGAGACTCAGTTTTGACAGCCATTTCTTGCCCTATTTCAAGGGATTTTTCGAAAATTATTCTTGAAGACGAAGGTCTGAACAATAATTCTTCTTCTCAGAAGAGTGACAGTTCAGAATTCTACGCAGTTTCCTATTCCAAACAGCAGGACAGTTCGAATATTCGACTTAAAATGCTAAACAAGCTTTCGGCGCATCTTCAGTTATGCGTAAAAAATAGGAAGGGACCATATACTCTTTTTATCAGAGTCGGCATAAAGTTATTCAGACGTGTCGAAGCTACACATATACAGACTTCATCACAGCAAGGAATATGGCAAAATCATTAGATATGCAAAAGAAGACGATTTTATTAAATCATGATTACATATGAGGGAAATCCAGTCTACAAAGGTTTTTTTTTTCATCTTCATGATTACATATGAGGGAAATCCCATCTACAAAGGGTTTCTTATTTTCATTTAGGATCACACCAAGAGTCTGTTCTGCCAGGCTCTCACATTGGTGGAGATCTTTATTCGTCTTTTGCAGTAGTTCATCGCCTTCCACAGTCGATGAACAAGAAAATGATCAATGACGGAAGGATACAACTGGGCCTGCATAAATTATTCAAGAGCCCATCCTCCATACGCCATGACAGATTGAGTTGAGGTGTTAGACCCAACTCAATATTGGAAGACAGAGTCAGTTTGTCTACCCTTATCCACCGTCGTGATGGGAGAAAATACAGCTTGCAAGCTGTGTGGTCGAATACGACCCTTCCTCTCTCCTGGATGAATTGCCATATGAAGTTGCTGATTATCCCAAGCAAAGAAAGCTATGATATCCTTCCATGATTCATCGTTATAGAGGACATTTGCTCGAAGATGCCTTCTTTTTTGGCTCCTTATGAATGGGAAGAACATGATCTTCTTCTTCTTCCTCAAGTTAGCATGACAGAACTCAGCAATCATCTTTGTGTGATGAAGGAAGTGTGGGAAGAACAGGTTAACTCCTCAGCCTTTATATAGGCAAAAGAGAACACACCGAATCCCAACAGATCCCCAAAAATCCGCCAAGAAATTAGCCTCGAAGAACGAGTCAGACTTGACCGTTTCATGCTTCATTCAAAGTATTTCAAATTATGAGGAATTTGAAAACTTTGAAGGGGGTCTTATAGAAGCATGAAAAATATGTTACAGAGTTATACGCAGTATTCCAATACTGAATAGCATAAAGATATGATCTCAGAACCATCGACGTAGAAACAGAGCTTTATCGCTAGTACAGCGTAATATATAAGCTTCAGGGCAATCCACGTAATACAGTATTCCTAGACTGCTTCAGCGTAAAAGGATTGTTGCATCGCCACTTTGGCGTAAAACTCATCCGCTTTTTAATGCGATGGAAGTGTACGAGGAACGCTTTGTATTCCTCGAATGAACCTGTCAGATCATGCAGTGAACCTGACTCCTGACAACGAGTACTGCACGACTATCCAGACGACGGCTGTAATGATGGTGCGGCACAGAGACCCAAACCGTCGTTTAGTGACATTTTCCTGATACAAAGTGCTTTTACGCATACAAGGGAGTACGCTGCCTAGTTCTACACAGGCAGATGTGAGCTTTTACGCTCAGCAAAAAACAAAACGAGCTGCCACGTCAAAAGCTGCTCTCCGTACAAAGCTTGAGGCACGTCTCTGCATTTAATGCTCAGAATGGTGGCAGATCTTCGAGACACGTCTCTGCATTTAATGCTCAGAATGGTGGCAGATCTCTGCATTAAATGTACGAGATTTGGTTATATTTTCAAAAGACTAGGCGAGCCATAATTACGGCTAACACGTCTACATCATCACCCCTACATATTACGCCATCAGGCTATTTTCAGCTATAGGAGCACGATGTACGCTATCTCCTTGGAATACGCCACCGGGCTACTTTCAGCTATAAGGAGCACGCTAATACGCTCAAAGCCCCAGTCAAAAAAGGAGGAACAACTATCTTTTACGCTGGCTACCTATCCATACAGCATCAGGCTTCTACGCCTACAAGGCTTTTACGACTACTTGGTTTCTACGCCAACCTAACAACTATTTGGCTTCTGCGCCATGGTGACAGTTATTGGCTTCTACGCTAACCTTTCTACGCGAGGGGCAGTTACTTACGTGGCTCTCATGCCGTGATCTTTACAGCAGTTATACACATTTTCTTATCATGGGATAGGCGTCACACCCTTAATCAGAAGATCATCTATACGTGGGTGGCAGTTATTATAACCGCCGCGTTAAAAGTGCCACACTCTCCACTGTCCAGTTTTTATGCCGACTGGACGGTTGCTATCACTAAAACCTTATAAATAGAGACCTCTATTGACAGAGGTCCTAGGTCAAAAGGTCAAAATTTTGGAGAATAGAAGTCAGAGGGTCGAAGAATCAAGATCGAAGAATCAAGAGCACAGACAGAGAGTAGTGATCGACGATTTTGGCATCGAGCATCCACTCCCTCTTGCAATCTTTGAAGCATCTCATTCTTCAACAACACTTCTTCATCATCGTGTGGTCCAAGGGACAAAGTGATCAATTGTAGATCAGACTCCTATAGCAATATTTACCCAGATTAAAATTTGTACTTAACATCCTCGTATAGGATTAATAGTACTTCTTGTTTGTAAACTTAAGAAAGGGTTTTGTATAAATCTAGTTTTATTTTTTCCGTTTATTATCAAACAGCAGCATATAAATCATAATGGCTATGTAAGCTATACCGATATATTATGAAAACCATGAAGCTGTAGCAGTGACATCTATTCATCTCTTCAACGGTTTGAAGAGAACTATGTGGATAGAATACAGGACACTGAATGAGTGCAGATTGCATAGATCATTATGATGATTTAATAATCGGAGTCAGATCTTGCGGATCCATTCATGATAGACCTCAAGGGCCAGTACAGGATACTGAATGAGTGCAGCTAGCGTAGATCACTATAGTGTTTGATGATCGGAGCCAGAAGAGTCTGGCAGATCCGTTCATATAAGGCCTCTAGTGCCAGCTGATCCCAAGTACTATAAAAGAGGGTAGTACTCGTAAACCCCCTCACCCAAATTTAGGTCTAATTTGCTTAGATAGAGAAATTAGGTATAATTAGAATCCAACTAGAAAGAGAACACGGTATTTTATTTTGTATAATATTTATATCACATCGTACACCTTACCGTTGCTTCAATAATTAGAGCACTACTCTAGCTGTTGCCTTCCAACAGATTTCACAACCTTGTCCTAGACATGGCCGCCCACCATTCTGACCTTTGTGTAACTTATAATTATTCTCTCTTGTGCTACGTTTTAGTCACACCACATTCGTCGCAGACGTTTGTAATTTATTCTAAATAAATATGACCTTGTATTCCTGTGCGTTCCAATCAAAATTGGAGACACAATCTTGATCCATTTCATACAACCTAATTTACGATAATATTCTACACTAAATCCTCTATGTCCATGATACTTGTGTCCCACCTAATTTTATTCCCATATACTTCTAATTAATTCTAGAACACCTTGCGCGATAATTTAATTAATTTAAACCCAATTTCCATCTTTGGACAATTTACCCAATTGTTGGGCATTTTTATGCAAAAGTGCATTGAGGTGTCCACACCATTGGATAATACATGAAGAAATCCAACTTTCCCCTTCATAGGAAAACTTTCCATAATTTCTCGGAATGTGCAACGCGCAACATCGCCCCTTTATTTTAAACCAATCCTTGTATTTAAATAATGCAATATGGCCTCCCAAACATCCTCATGTGAGCCCAAGGCCCAACTCAAGAGGATGTTGACCAAGTCAAACTATTCCTAGGTCAACCCAAACCAAAATTTTACATATAAATATATCACATGTTCCTTTATTTCCCTAAAATACCTAAACCTAAAATAACTACGCAGCCGACCCTAGTCACCTTCAACCTCCCCCTCCGGCCATCCACCGCGTCTCCCCGGCCGTCTTCGACACCTCGACCACAGCCCACCGAGCCCTCCACACTGAATGCCGCCATCCTCGGCATATACAGTCCTCGACAACGAGTGGCCACCCTCTCCATCCTCCCTCGAACCCGCCAGAGCCGGAGCTCCGCCTGCACCTAGCCACCACCACCTCAGACAGCCACCACCATAACCCCTCTTTTGCCTACACTCGCCTAACCGAGACCTCGTAAGAGTACGACCCAGAGTCCCTCCTCTTCTATCTTTACCTTCTACCTCTTCCTCCCACTGCCGGAGCCTGAGACTCCGCCGACCCCCGATTCCGACGCCGCTGCACCTATATTATCATCCGCTTCAATCCCCGACTTCGTACCCGCCTGCACGACAACCACCCACCGCCTGCACGAGCCACTGTCTGCTCGTCGACGACCACCGCACGTGCCTAAAGCCGACCCCCTGACCACCAGTTGACTCCTCTCCCTCTCTTTTCCTCCTTCCTCCTCCCTGTCACCTTTCCTTCCCTGGCCTGAGCTCCTCCTCCTTGGCAGAACCCCTGGCCGGAGTTCAGTCACCACCACCTATATTATCAACACCACCACCTATATTATCAACACCACCACCATTACAAACATCATCAACCTAGTCATCATCATCATCCTCGTTACCACCATCATACACACCAACGCCCACATCATCGTCCTCGTCATCATTATCCTAGTTATCATCATCATCGTCCTTGTCATCACCATTGTCCACGTCATCGTCCTTATCGTTATCATCACCTCTATAGTCATCGTCGTTATCATCGTCATCACCATCGCCATCGTCGTCGACATCATCATCATCCCTATCATCATGATCGTCAATATTATCATCATCCCTGTCATACTCATCCATGTAATCATCATCATCTCATTACCGTCATTATCATTATCTCATCATTGTCGTCATCATCGTCATTAGCATCATCACCATCATCCCAGCCACCATCTACAGCATCCTCCTCACCTCATTACCTAATCACCATAGTCATTATCACCCTTAACCATCACCCTTAGCAACCTCAAACATCGTCATAACCCTCGTCATCGTCGACATCATAGACCCGTCACTCTTGCCAGACAACCCGCAGCAGATACCCCCGATTCTCGTGCCTGTGCACGCTGACTCCGAGGACCATTGGATCGTTCTGTGCGACTTTAGGAGCCGAATATTGGTACTACGCAGCCTTCTTGCCAGGCAAGTATACCTTGCCTTATTGTACTGTTTAAATTCTGTATTATTAGCTACATGTTTATTATTTTTAATTGTGCGCGTCCGAGAGAGACTCGGGTGCAGTCAACGGAGGCGTTGACGTTAGGACATGTGTCTGACCTAGTTTCTAGTAGACCCACCTAAAGTCGTGGAGTTATTGGTATGACTCCCCACGCCTTGACACATTTCTTATACGTGTTGTGAGTCTCATGTAGGGCACAGACTTGCGTATGCGGTTGGCCACCTGTACATGTAGGTCGTGCAACGGATAGGGTATAACTGCTAATAGTGATGCATGTTAGAAGACTTAGCTGTTATTAGTAGGCGGAGAATAGACTATCGCGGTATGATGGCCCAATCCTTGTCCTTGTTTGGTTGTAAGGTTGGACTATTATTCTAACGATTGACTATGAGCCAGAGTTACGACGCCTTGGCGTAGTGGCTGAAGCATGTTGTGGATACAACATGCATAGATCATTGGACGAGGAGGATGACTAGTAGGCGTATAGGACACCCACCTCCTTTATTCAGCTTCCACGCTCGACGGGGCGATATGGACGATATACTATTCAGCTTCCACGTTCTTCGGAGCGATATAGATGATATACTATTCAGCTTTTACGTTCTTCGGAGCGATATAGACGATATATTATGCAGATTCCCTGTTCTTCGGAGCGGTAGGACGTTATTATATACATTACGCCATTATATTGTAGGCATATGTGGCATATACTAGCCAGTTGTCATGATTGGTGAATTACGTTAGTATATGTCTAGCCTACAGTTCCCATACACTCAAAGTTGTCCTCAAGTTGCATTTCACTTAGATGGTTAGGTCACCCTTGAGTTTTACAGTATTTACTTTATGGCATGCTTTTATGTATCTTGTTATGTCCCTCTAAGGACCTGGCCCTTTTCAGGTGTATTGTTCATCAGTATTCGCAGGAGCGCAGATCCGGACTTGTTACGTATATTGCGATGCAGTCTTCTCTTTGAGCCATAATTGTTAGTTAATATTCTTACATTGCATTTATTATTTTTATCTTATATTCTAGTTTGGTAGTGGATTTGTTTCCATCCGACTGTCATCGTTAGATACTTTACATTGAGATCTAGTTCATAGATATTGGTTATGAACTTATATATGATTTTCGTGGATGAGATTAGATTATACACTGTGACTTGTGATAGCTTTTACCACTTGTGAATTATTATTTATTATACAGCGTACGCATGAGTTATGGTTTTCATATATTGGAGTTACCATATACATGCGACTGGCATGCTTACGTGTCCTAGTCCTACGTATTTTTGGGACTAGGGCATGACATTTTTTAGTGGTGGCCCATGCAGGTCAAAAGTATATTGTCTCGGTTATGTTACTGTACCGAGCAAGCCTGTACATAGGATTAGAGTATAGGATCTCATCCACATCTGACTATGATTCGTATTCCTTCTAATCTATTCTATTTGAATTATTGTATCCTGCTTGATTCATGTGCTTCCTAATAGTACCTTGAGTATAGCCCCTCCTAGAATATAGAAGTCCCTGTTGTTCGATAATAAGTAGGGTAACCTTCCTATTAAGAGTACAACTAGAGTGATGACACATCACTAAGATCCGAATACCTAATGAACCCTAGCGTCCCTTATCTATAGATTGATTTACCATTATCCCTTGAGATATTTATGAATGACTTGAGAGTAGTATAAACACTACTAGAGTTAGTTAGAGATTTTACCATAATGTTTGACCCTAGTATTGAGGAACCAATAGAAACCCAAAATTTAACCTTAGGACTAAACCTAACTTTAATAGTGAGATAGTATTTGAGAACTATAAACTTAGATCCTTGTCTTGATATTACCAGGACAGTACCTTAGGAAGCCAAGAGGAATAAATATAACATCTCCCTGGATCATACCTCGAATATAGTAATTAGCATACCCCATTTTCGTAAGAAACCATGATATAGGTTGCGTTTTAGGCCAAAATGATGATACGGGAAGGATAGAAAGGGTTATCTAGAGTCCCTCTATTTTAAATTCATATCTTGTTCCTCTGAAAACTTAGCACTCGCGAAATATGCGATGACTAATTATGTTCTTCTATTCTTCATCTTTCAACTCGTGCCACTTGATACCTCTGATTATAGACCAAGTAATTTTATTCTATGTTAGGATATATAGCTTGCTAGGATTATAGTTGTACTCTTGAATTGTGAATTATGTGATTGGTAGTTAGAACTTGACAGTTTAAGTTATTCTTGTAGATTATGAACTAATGATTATCTCTTAGTTTTAAATCGCATAACTTGTACCATACCTCGCTACAAGTTATATCTCCTTTTCCACTTAAGGCCAGTAACTTTCCATTCTTACTATTGATACTTGTTCTATGAGCACTATGATTAAGACTTAAGATGACCATTACCTATATAATATGATATGATATCCTAATAAGTACCAAGATCTTTTCTGTATGTACCCCAATAAGAGGTTATACTTTATTTACAAGAATAATATTATTTTGTAGGATCCCCTTAAGACTGTCACAGTATTAGTTTATTGTTTTAAGTCGGATAGTATGTCTCACAACATAGTATCACATAGCCCTATTGATCCATTGATGAAGTGTAATAGGATGACACAACTTTAGACTTGTATAAGAAGATAGTGTTTGTTTAGACTATAGAAATTAGAGGTCCATACCCTATTTGGTCGACTAGCAACTTAGACAAGGAGCTAGTATGACAACTTTAGAGATTGTAGAGTCTTATCTTCTTTGTGAACTTGAATTATTTTATTTTTCTTATCATAATCTAGCGGACTTATATTTTGTACTACCTCGACTTATGCTGCTGTTACAGCCTAGTTTTGCAAGCTTATTCTTTTATTAAGCTTGTTCATGACATATGTATTATTGGACGCGTACACTAATATATTTCAGAATTAGTGTACTACGGTCTGATCAACCATAGTACGCTTGGTTCGCCCTTCGCATAACTATTTTACGTGGATTAAGATATATAGTGATTAGAAGATGAATGTACTTGCCTTCTAGATATGTCTGAGCATATCGTATCCGTTACATAACTGTACTAATATGAGCATGTGAATAGAAATTATCAAATTAGTATTTCAATCCACAACTGCCTTGACAATTCCTATTTAAATTCTTTAAACGTCTTGATCCCCATATTTCTAATCTATTACCTCCCCCTTGAACTCATTATTAATGTTTTTCGTCTTCCCTTATTTCGGAAAGACGAAACCTCGTGCCTAGTATAAGTTGATATATAGAGAGTACTAGATATACACCATAGACCAATCACATTACTAGATGACTGCCTTTTATAAATGATTAAGGGTATATTATATATGATATATTTGGTGTTTAAATTTTGAGGATTGAGTAACATGATTAAGTAAATTTGAGGAATAAGTTTTCTTAAATAAAAGAGCCTTATGTGATTGGTAGGTAAACTCTAAGTTGGGTAGCAGTTGCATTGTCAACTTGAGAGAAACTTCTCTTAGATTGTGATCGAGAAAAATTGGATGTAGAGGTTCAAGTCATTTTAAAATTGAGAATTTTAGAAGAATGATTAATATGAAGAGGATTAATGAATTTTAAAAACTGGGATATGGCAAACCAAATATCGATACGTGAGGATATGATTTAAAATTTTAATATTGAAGGTTGAATCAACGATTTAAATCTCGAGGAAAATAAATAGAACTCTAAACATGGACATGGACGGATTAAATTCCAAATTTGAGGATTGAATTAAAAAAAAATTTGATTGCAGGATTACCTATTTGAAATATTGAGGATATAAATTGAATTTAAATTTGAAGAGCACAAAAGTTCATAAGTTGAAAAATAGGAGGAAAATTTTGATTAGAATCATTTCTAAAACAGATTATAATAGTTGGAGATCGTGATATAAAATTTGATATGAGAAGATGTTATATGGATTGAAATTAAAATTAGATATTGATAAGAAAGTACGATAGGTTGAAATTTGATTTGAACAGTGACCATCTTAATTTTGAAGTGATTACGAAGAATTGATTAGAATTTTAATTATCGCAAAGAGATCGCGATTAACTTGCCTTATGTATGTGAAGGAATAACAGACTATGCCTTATTTTAATTTCGAGGACGAAATTATTCTAAGTTGGGTAGATTATAAACTCCCTCACCCAAAATTAGGTCTATTTTGCTTAGATAGAGAAATTGGGTCTAATTAGAATCCAACTAGAAAGAGAACACGGTATTTTATTTTGTACAATGTTTATATCACGTCGTACACCTTACAGTTGCTTCGATAATTAGAGTACTACTCTAGCTGTTGCTTTCTAACAGATTTCACAACCTTGTCCTAGACATGTCCGCCCACCATTCTGACCTTTGTGTAACTTATAATTATGCTCTTTTGTGCTACGTTTTAGTCACACCACATTCATCGCGGACATTTGTAATTTATTCTAAATAAATGTGACCTTGTACCCCTGTGTGTTCCAATCAAAATTGGAGACACAATCTTGACCCATTTCATACAATCTAAAATACGATAATATTCTACACTAAATCCTCTATATCCATGACACTTGTGTCCCATCTAATTTTATTTTTATGTACTTCTAATTAATTCCAGATTACCTTGCACGGTAATTTAATTAATTTAAACCCAATTTTCATCTTTGTGCAATTACCCAATTGTTGGGCATTTTTATACAAAAGTGCATTGTGGTGTCCACACCATTGGATAATACATGAAGAAATCCAACTTTTTCCTTCATAGGAAAATTTTCCATAATTTTTCGGAATGTGCAACGCGCAACATCGCCCCTTTATTTTAAACCAATCCTTGCATTTAAACAATGCAATTATGGCCTCCCAAACATCCTTATGTGAGCCCAAGGCCCAACCCAAGAGGATGTTGACCAAGTCAAACTATTCCTAGGTCAACCCAAACCAAAATTTTACATATAAATATATCACATGTTCCTTTATTTCCCCAAAATACCTAAACCTAATATAACTACCCAGCCGACCCTAGTCACCTTCAACCTCCCCCTCCGGCTATCCACCGCGTCTCCCCGGCCGTCTTCGACACCTCGACCACAGCCCACCGAGCCCTCCACCCTGAACGCCGCCATCCTCTGCCTGTACAGTCCTCGATACCGATTGGCCACCCTCTCCATCCTCCCTCGAACCCGCCTGAGCCGGAGCTCCGCCTGCACCTAGCCACCACCACCTCAGACCGCCACCACCATAAACCCTTTTTCGCCTACACTCGCCTAGCCGAGACCTCGCCGGAGTACGACCCCGAGTCCCTCCTCTTCCATCTTCACCTTCTACCTCTTCCTCCCGCTGCCGGAGCCCGAGACTCCGCGGACCCCCGATTTTGACGCAGCTACACCCCAGCCGCTCGACGGAGCAGCCCGTCACCACCAGTACCCGACCAAGAAACTACCCCCGCCTCTCCTTCCTCTTTCCAACTCATCCGCCGCCATCCCCGACTTCGCACCCGCCTGCATGACAACAACCCGCCGCCTGCATGAGCCACTGTCTGCTTGTCGACGACCACCGCACGTGCCTGAAGCCGACCCCCTGACCACCAGTTGACTCGTCTCCCTCTCTTCTCATCCTTCCTCCTCTCTGTCATCTTTCCTTCCCTGGCCTGAGCTCCTCCTCCTTGGCTGAACCCCTGGCCGGAGTTCAGTCACCACCACCTATATTATCAACACCACCACCTACATTATCAACACCACCACCATTACAAATATCATCAACCTAGTCATCATCATCATCCTCGTCACCACCATCATACACACCAACACCCACATTATCGTCCTTGTCATCATTATCCTAGTCATCATCATCATCGTCCTTGTCATCACCATTGTCCACGTCATCGTCCTCGTTGTCATCATCACCTCCATAATCATCGTCGTTATCATCGTCATCACCATCGCCATCGTTGCCGACATCGTCATCATCCCCATCATTATGATTATCAACATTATCATCATTCATATCATCCTCATCCATGTAATCATCATCATCTCATTATCGTAATCATCATCATCTCATCATTGTCGTCATCATCGTTATTAGCATCATCACCATCATCCCAGCCACCATCTACAGCATCCTCCTCACCTCATCACCTAATCATCATAGTCATTATCACCCTTAACCATCACCCTTAGCAACCTCAAATATCGTCATAACCCTCGTCATCGTCGATATCATAGACCCGTCACTCTTGCCAGACAACCCGCAGCAGACACCCCCGATTCCCGTATCGGTGCACGCTGACTCCGAGGACCATTGGATCGTTCTGCGCGACTTCAGGAGCCGGATATTGGTACTACGCAGCCTTCTTGCCAGGCAAGTATACCTTGCCTTGTTGTACTATTTAAATTCTGTATTATTAGCTGCATGTTTACTATTTTAAATTATGCGCGTCCGAGAGAGACTCGGGTGCAGTCAACGGAGGCGTTGACGTTAGGACTTGTGTCTGACCTAGTATCTAGTAGACCCACCTAAAGTCGTGGAGTTATTGGTATGACTCCCCAGGCCTTGACACATTTCTTACACGTGTTGTGAGTCTCATGTAGGACACAGACTTACGTATGTGGTTGGCCACCTGTACGTGTAGGTCATGCAACGGATAGGGTATAACTGCTAATAGTGATGCATGTTAGAAGATTTAGCAGTTATTAGTAGGCGAAGCATAGACTATCGCGGTACGATGGCCCAATTCTTGTCCTTGTTTGGTTGAAAGGTTGGACTATTGTTCTAACGATAGACTATGAACTAGAGTTACGATGCCTTGGCGTAGTGGCTGAAGCATATTGTGGATACAACATGCATAGATCATTGGACGGAAAGGACAACTAGTAGGCGTATAGGACACCCACCTCCTTTATTCAGCTTCCACGCTCGACGGGGCGATATAGACGATATACTATTCAGCTTCCACGTTCTTCGGAGCGATATGGACGATATACTATTCAGCTTCTACGTTCTTCGGAGCGATATGGACGATATATTATGTAGATTCCTCGTTCTTCGGAGCGGTAGGACGTTATTATATACATTGCATCCTTGTATTGGTGGCATATGTGGCATATACTAGCCAGTTGTCATGATTGGTGAATTACGTCAGCATATGTCTAGCCTACACTTCCCATACACTCAAAGTTGTCCTCAAGTTGTATTTTACTTAGTTGGTTAGGTCACCCTTGAGTTTATAGTATTTACTTTATGGCATGCTTTTATGTATCTTGTTATGTCCCTCTGAGGACCTGGCCCTTTCCAGGTGTATTGTTCATGAGTATTCGCAGGAGCGTAGATCAGGACTTGCTACGTATATTGCGATGAGGTCTTCTCTTCGAACCGTGATTGTTAGTTGATATTCTTACATTGTATTTATTGTGTTTATCTTATATTCTAGTTCGGTAATGGATTTGTTTTCATTCGACTGTCATCGTTAGATAATTTATATTGAGATCTACTTCATAGATATTGGTTATGAACTTATATATGATTTTTATGGATGAGATTAGATTATACACTGTGACTTGTGATAGCTTTTACCACTTGTGAATTATTATTCATTATATAGCGTACGCATGAGTTAAGGTTTCCATATATTGGAGTTACCATATACATACGGCTGGCATGCTTACGTGTCCTAGTCCTACATATTTTTGGGACTGGGGCGTGCCATCCCTCGCCGTACTCAATCGAAACAATTAAGCAATTCAAGTTCAGAAAATATTTGCTCTTTGAGAATATCTATGGACTTATTGTATGGAATGCTCTATTGCAATACCATATCGATATAACTCAGAGTCATAGCAACGGTTTGGGCCAAGAGATCGATTCCGCTCCGATACCATTCTGTCATGCCCCGGACCCGCCCGGGCCGCCGCTCCGCCTTGCCACGCCCCCGTATAGCCGAATTATCGAACCGGGCACGAATTACCGTACCTCGGCGCGTCGGACGCGAATTACCGGGCCCGTCTCGTGGGTGCGAGGAAGGGATTTTGTGTGGCCCGCACGAGTGTATCGGGGATGTGATACAGTGCGAGCCTGGGGTTGTGCCCGCACAAGGCCAATCGTTTAAGTTGATAGTTGGCTATCATCGCATCAATCAAGTAAGCAGCGGAAAGGGACTTGTTGCAATGCAATACATTTAGCCAACTGAGTATTCGGGACAATCGAGGGACTTGGGTTCCTTTTTGCAAAGGCATTCGTTCGTTCCATACATTATGCCCCCTTATACGATAGCATCTCGGGGCAACAATCGAAACCAGGATTCCGGGTCTTAGGGACTGTGGCACGCCTATCGCTCCCTCGGACGATCCAGTACCTGCAAGCAAGTAAACTGTTTGTGGGTCAGCACTTTTATAAGTATTGATGAGATAAAACAACTGAAAATAAGCATTCACTAAAACCAATACTAAGTAATCATGTTATAAAATATTATATTACTAATGATCTTTCTAGTTTTACCTAGGTTCATTTTATGTAGTGCTAGCAGAGTCATATTACATTGTTTGGAAGCATCTTTGGAAACAGAGTTTCATATGCGATATATAAGCAAGCAAGCCGTTCTTTCATGTTTCAGGGTGAGCGCAGCGTGTCTCATGAGACTCCAGGGTCAAATGCATAGCTAGACACACATGCACGATCTTAGGGACAGTCCTCTATCCAAGCCAACACAATGACTTAGCTATATGCAGGGCGGTCCTCGAGTATCTCAGGATCAGCAGCTGGTTGTACAGCATACCAATGACTCTTTCATCTGATGTTATGGCAGCTGTGACCCATGGTGGCTAAGGACGCATGCAGTTCAGCTCTCCACCATAGCCATTGTTCGACCGCATGCGAATGCATGGAATACTATCAAATAAACTCTAGTATGCAGATGAGACGAACCATCAGAATACAATCTTTATTGTAGGGCAATCTGACTTTTCACTTGAACACATTCAGGCACGATATGGTTCTCTCAAAACATAGACGATAGTGAACATGTTCATGCACTCTAGGAAAGCATTTCAGGATTCTCGTTAAGCAGACTTATCATTTCAAAGACAAGCTAGGTGAGTTTGTTCATTAACATGCAAGGCAGGATCTATCATTCTTTTATGAAAATATTACAAGCAAAAACTCAGGTTATTATTAAGGCGTGCAAGAATCAGAGAACAAAGTTCTGCCCACTCACCTGATACATAATGTCGACGCGGAGCAGGGCATTACATACTTACCAACCAATAAAAAGTTTCGTCCTCGAAACTTCAAGGATAAACTTCTCGATATTCCGTGCGGCGATAGTGCCATCCCTCACCGTACTCAATCGAAACAATCAAGCAATTCAAGTTCAGAAAACATTTACACTTTGAGAATATCTATGGACTTATTGTATGGAATGCTCTATTGCAATACCATATCGATACAACTAAGAGTCATAGCAACGGTTTGGGCCAAGAGATCGATTCTGCTCCGATACCATTCTGTCACGCCCCGAACCCGCCCGGGCCGCCGCTCCACCTTGCCTCGCCCCCGTATAGCCGGATTATCTAACCGGTCATGAATTACTGTGCCTCGGCACGCAGGACGCGAATCACCACGCCCGTCCCGCGGGTGCGAGGAAGGGATTTTATGTGGCCTGCACGAGTGTATAGGGGACATGATGCCATGCAAGCCTGGGGTTGCGCCTGCACAAGGCCAATCATTTAAGTTGATAGTTGGCTATCATCGCATCAATCGAGTAAGCAGCGGAAAGGGACTTGTTGGAATGCAATGCATTTAGCCAACTGAGTATTAGGGATAATCGAGGGACTTGGGTTCCTTTTTGCAAAGGCATTCGTTCGTTCCATACATTATGCCCCCTTATACGATAGCATCTCGGGGCAACGATCGAAACCAGGATTCCGGGTCTTAGGGACTGTGGCATGCCTATCGCTCCCTCGGACGATCCAGTACCTGCAAGCAAGTAAAATATTGGTGGGTCAGCACTTTTATAAGTACTGGTGAGATAAAACAACTAAACATAAACAAGCATTCACTAAAACCAACGCTAAGTAATCATGTTATAAAATATTACATTACTAGTAATCTTTCTAGTTTTACCTAGGTTCGTTTCATGCAGTGCTAGCAGAGTCATATTACATTATTTGGAAACATCTTTGGAAACAGAGTTTCATTTGCGATATATAAGCAAGCAAGTCGTTCGTTCATGTTTCAGGGTGTGCACAGCGTGTCTCGTAAGACTCCAGGGTCAAATACATAGTTAGACACACATGCACGATCTTAGGGGCAGTCCTCTATCCAAGCCAATACAACGACTTAGCTATATGCAGGGCGGTCCCCGAGTATCTTAGGATCGGCAGCTGGTTGTACAGCATACCAATAACTCTTTCATCTGATGCTATGGCATCTGTGACCCATGGTGGCTAAGGACGCATGCAGTTTATCTCTCCACCATAGACATTGTACGACCACATGCGAATGCATGGAATACTATCAAATAAACTCTAGTATGTAGACGAGATGAATCATCAGAATACAATCTTTGTTGTGGGGCAATCCAACTTATCACTTGAACATATTCAGGCACGATATGGTTCTCTCGAAGCATAGACGATAGTGAACATGTTCATGCACTCTAGGCAAGTATTTCAGGATTATCGTTAAGCAGATATATCGTTTCAAAGACAAGCTAGGTGAGTTCGTTTATTAACATGCAAGGCAGGTTCTATCATTCTCTTATAAAAATATTGCAAGCAAAAACTCAGGTTATTATTAAGGCGTGCAAGAATCAGAGAACGAAGTTCTGCCCACTCACCTGATACATAATGCCGACGCAGAGCGGGGCATTACATGAACCTCGAATTTAGGTTATGTCACAGCGGCGTAACACCGCATATAGTCAAGGACACAATATATATGTGTAAACTCCCTCACCCAAAATAGGTATTTTGTGTATATTTTATATTATTATATTTATTATAGATGTTAAATTTATTTAGAGTATTCTCTTAGTTAATTAGAAAATAAATTTTTTTAGTATATTTACTTATATAAATATTTATTTAGAATTATTTTTAGGCTATTTTAGATTATTGGGATTTTTCCATAATTTTAGTTAATTAAAAACTAGTTACACTAATTTTTAGGACTTTGAAGAATTTATTTTATGTTCAAACTTAATTAAAAATATCCTAAACTTTTATTTTAGGTTCTAAATAATAAAATATATTTTGTAGAATTTTTTGGGAATTTTCTGATTATTTTTAGCATTTATTTTGAGTTAATTATGAAAAACTGAATTAAAAACTAATTTCTGAAAAAGATAACCCAAAAAGTAATTAATTCTACCCAGTCAGCAAACAAGGGGCCCACCTGTCAGCCTCCCGCAGCGAACAGTGTCAGGCTCGCCTGTTAGTGACCGCGGGGTGAAGCCGAGCCGACCTCGAGCCGAGCAGAGTCAGAGTTCGACTCGGACTCAGCTGAGCCGAGCCGCGTCAGTATCTGACTGTTCGATCTGAGCAGGAAGCCACGGATGGCTGCCACGTGGCACTTTCCGAGCCGCGACTGCACTCTCTCTCCTCTCTATATATATAATAGTTTAAGTTATTTTCTAGGGTTTTTCTTGAGCCAATTTTTGGAGAATTGTCATCTAGGGTTCCTTCATCTTCCAGAAGCCATTGCGCATAGCTCCGGACTCCAAACGAGGCCTAGTTTTTTTTTGTTAGAACAATATTGAGGTTAGCTTTCTGATTATATAATTTTTTTCGAAATTATTAGTATTAAATTTTGGAAAATTCGTAGAGTACAGCATGTCCGAAAATAGATATGTTTCGATGTTTTCACAATTTTGGGAGAACCCGGAATCAGAATCATGAACCGTTTAAAGTTTCGGAAAGCTAATGTCGAGATCATCGACATATATTTTTACCAGAATTTAATTCGAAGTATTTATATACTGTTAATTTTGTAGAACTTCTAGGTTAGAATTTAACCATCGGTGCACATTACAAAATTTGTATGTGCCATAATTCCCAAACAAATTTGAATTCGGACGAGCCATAAATTCCAGTACATTTTTGACGCTGAAATCTACAGGAAATCATGCATGAAAGTTGAGTTTGTGTCGGTTGACTTTTTGGTCAACAGATCGCCTCGATTTGCGTGCCATGAGTCTCGAGTTGATCAAATTCAGTTTCTTTGGACAAAATTTAGGAATTAACATAAAAATCAGAATAATAAGATTAAAATAGGATTTTAGAGTAATTATTCCAAAATTAAATAAATTAAAATAAATTATCTTTTGACGTGATAAATTTGTAATACATAGGCTATTTGGACTGTGAGTTGGACTCTGATTCATACCAGCAGCAGGACCCAGATGAGTACATTCTCTGACAGTTTTCTAGTAGGACGTTAGTATTTAGCCACCACGGTTAGTTTACATCAGACCCTGAGTCGGAGAACCCAACGCGTGTTCGTACATTTACATGTACGCAAATATTATTCAGTTTGGTAAATATATTTATGTACGTAATTACTATATGTATTCCAATAATTATGTAAATAAATTAATGGTTATAATATTATATAGTTATATGAATATATATGTAAGTAAATGCTAATTGATAATTATGACTAAATATTCAGACTGTACGACCCTAGGACACCGTGGACTATCCCATACTTACCTTGACCATGTTGACCCTAAGAACTTGTGAATTTGTCCGCCTTGCGTACATTAACGTACTGGCATAGACACCTGTCAGTTGACTGATTGATTTCTTACAGTACTTGAAGATGCGACACCCGCGTAATTCAACGCGTAATTGACCGTGTTATATGACTAGTGTTACCCTTAGTATACCCCTGAGTCCAGTGTAAATGTGGTTGTGTATGTGCTAGTGTAAAGACTAATGATTCTATTGTATTATATTTATGTGTACATAGGATATTGGATTTGTTCTGCGCAATTTCTGGAGCAGGTTATTGGTACATCGCAGCTTCCTTGCCAGGAAAGTATACCTTGCCATTGTATTGTTATTCATATTCCATATATTGCATGCATCTTTATTTTTTGTCTTTAGCTCATATATTTAACTGTAATATAAAATTTGTACGACGGTGTCGTCGCGATGTATTTTAATTATGTATTGCATTAACCTTGTTCATGAGACTACCCCATTATCATGTAGCATCATTAGGTTCATTAGTCGTGACACAGTTGTTACACGAGTGTGAGTCTCATGTAGATCACGGACTGCGTGACAGGTCTGGCCTCCTGTACGTATGGGCCGTGCGTTAGGAATAACTGCCGTTAGAAACTTTGCATGCTAGTAGACTTTGCAGTTATTAGAGGTTATTGTATCATGGATGTGACATGCTTAGAGCATGGGGTAGGGAGAACAACAAGTACCGCATTTGAGCTCCTTTGTACTTTTTCTATTGTGCGGCCGGATTCTCCGCTGGAGATACGGGCGATGATGACCACTATATATTATATTATTATCAGGCGGGCCTCCGGTGTTTGAAAGTCGTCGTGCCTTTGTAGGCCCTTGGATCTCCAATAGAGAACCTTACCAAATCCCAGTTTTCAGCCAGATAGCTCACTTGTGGAGAAAGTTGTTCTTAACTGCATTCACTTAGATGGTTAGGCGACCCCATTGGATATTTATTTCAGTACTTTATTAGCATGTGTTTAAGTATCTTGTTATGTCCCTCTGAGGACCTGGTCCGCTGCCAGGTGTACCTGTTCTTGAGTATTTGCAAGAGCGCAGATTTGGATGGTTATAGATGCTTCGAGGATGTCTTCTCTTCGAGCCGTGATTGATAGCTGTATTCTTATATTGTGTTTATTGTGGTGTACTTAGATTGTATTGCTCTTATATTCGTGTTAGTAGTGGATTTGTTTCCATCCAACTATCATCCTTAAGATACTTATATTGAGATCTAGTTTCATAGATACTGGTTATTTATTTATATTTGATTTTCTGTGGCTGAGATTTAGATTATACCCTGTGACTTGTGATAGATTTATACCACATGTGGATTTGATATTCATATTACAGCGTACGTATGGATTTGGTTTCTATATATTGGAGTTGCCATATCCATGCGGCTGGCATGCTTACGTGTCCTAGTCCTACGCATTTTTGGGACTGGGGCATGACAATATGGGCTTGGAGGACCTCTGATATTTTGTCTTTGCAATCCTACCATTTATTTTTATGTTATTAGTTCAAAGAAAAATGTACTAGGCATCTAGCTATTAGTTCAAGGAAGGACCATTGATTGGGAGAATATCAGGAATAATGGGTAGCCCTTTGAGACATAGAGGGGATATGGACCCAGAACCACTGTTGTCTACTAATTATTCTTTTGTGTAGAACAAGTCCTGTGGGAGGATGGCTTAGATGCCTTAATGAGTTCTCAGATATTTTGAATGTCTGGTGTGCTTAACAGGAAGCACGGTAGTATAGCACTATAAAGGAGCATAAGGTCTCCATGCTACAGTGGGTGACACCACAAAGAGGTTCCTCGGTAAGGGTAATATCTTGGCTTCACGAGCCATGTCACAGCGATGTTTACATAGGCAGGTAGCCTAATGCTATAGAATGAAGAGTGTAGGAAGCACTATAAAGAGGCCAGTGTCCTCATGTTACAGTGGTGTGACCCCACAGAGGTAAAAGATGTAAATCTACGGCTATGCGAGCCATGTCACAGCGACGTAACACTGCAAGGAAGCGCAAGGCTTCGTGATGGGTAGTTTAGCACTACAAAGAGGCTGGGACCTCATGCTATAGTGGCATGACACCACGATAAGATTTAGCCTCGGCTCTGGGCCATGTTATAGTGGAGTAGTACTGCAAGGAAGCTCGAGGCTTCATGCCAAAGACTCATTAAAAAACTCACCTAGAGTGTATGGAATGGGATTTAGGCCATCTCTTGAGGAAAAATTTGTAGACGTCCAAAATACATACACCAAAACCAGACATGCACATGGCCTTTAATGTGCAACCGGAAGCACATATGATGTCATTGTGCGAGGGGAATTGCATCTTTGTTATAGAATTCAAGGCTTAGTCCATTCTTGTATCATACTGTTGTTCGACCCATATAAAAAGATTCAAATCGAAGCGACATCTATCATAATGCATGATGGACAGTCACTGTAGGCAACGCTCAACCAATATATATTGAGATATGTGGGAGATTATTGGTATTTTTGCCTTTGGACTAGTAAAGATATCCTATATTGGCTACACCACCAAGTGGGTATCTCAATACAATACTTTATATGAGTTGAGGTGTGCAGATGGGGTATGGTGGGGTACATGGATCCATGTGGGGGTATTTTCCTAAAAAAAAAAGGATTAACTCCTCATGAAAGCATTTATATTCTTTGTCATGATCTTGGAATTATTTTCATAGGAGCTAAGCCCCAAAGGGGCTTAATGACTCGGGCTCACGGGAGCAAAGTGGCACTTTGTTGGCGCACTTTCTACTTAGAAAGTCAACATCATCGTGCGCTCGTGCGCTCATTTTATGCACAATTTTTATGCTCGGGTTGTATGCGCGTGTTGCATAAGCGGGCGCTAAATGGACGCTGGAAAGGCGCTGAGCGGGTGTTGAACGGACGCTGAGCGGACTATGCAATGGCCTGCGATTGTGGGATATCATTTTTGTATATTGCCTTCTTAGTCCCACATCAGAAAGAAGATAAGGATGTACTTCCATCATTCCCTATATAAAGAGCCCTCTAGCCTCCTTTTGAGACAGACCAAAAAAGTTGAGAAAGAGGAGTACAAAGGAGTCCGTTCGAGTCACACAAATATGTGACTACGAGCATTCCAGAAGTTCTCTTGTGAACTTGCTGGCTCCTGGAAGCAGATCGTCGATAGAGGATGAAACTTTCTTTAAGCAAAAGTTGTCTTCATCGTCCCAGGAAGAATAATTTTTTTTTGTCTTCTACTCCTTTTTCTTCTTAGTTCGTTCTGTCTGATTACAACTGTATTTTATAAGGAAGAACGAAGGTAGTTTTTGTAATGCCCCGTAACCGCACGGTGCATTACGCTGAGTCAAATCGAATAAAATAATAGCTGGTTACATTTGATTTGTTGGATTTTGGGAAAAAGTATTGATTGAGTTGGTTTCATGTGCAGATAGCTAACGGAGTTCGATGAGAAACATGTGTTCGTTCAGAACAGTACTAAGATAGCTGGATTGGAGCGATAATGCCATCTTTCTTAGTTCGATCGGTCGGATGATTTGGAGAGCACGACCTGCTCGCACGGTCATACCAGTTGAGTAGATCGCGCTTTGCATCGGACCACGGGTTCAAGGAATCAGCCGTATCGGCAGGACATAATGCTTAACGGGATCAAACATTGTGAGTGGTTTGGACCCTTCTTTCCTACTTCTTCACGCCCACATCAATAATATTTCAAACGTTCACTCGATGATGCCCGGTTGGACGCCTAGGAAATCCTTAGCCACAATGCATGCCAGCCACTAAAAAAGGAACATGGGAATTATAGACTAGTTTTACTATATGCTTGCACACCTTATAACTTGAGTTGTTTGGAAAAGAAGTTGGTTGTTGGTTGCGGCCTGGTGCCTCGGATAGAGTTTGGACCTATGGGATACCAAATTTGGAACACCGCTTGAGAAAATATGAACTGTTGCATAAGATATATGTTGCTGCTTTACTTCTTTGTTTGTTTCGATGCATTGTATAATAAATGAATTGTTCATGCATTCGCATGGTCTGGGAAAACTTGTGCACAAGGTTTCGCATTTCCTCGAAACGGCATTTCGGGGTACTGGAACCGTATCGATCTGGAGGGAAATAATTGATTCAGGCTAGTCGCGATACATTACGGGACCACCAACAGGGCTTGCTACCCGGGCTGATAGGGCACACCGCAAATGCTTGGAATAAGTCCTCGTGCTAGTCGCGATGCATTGCGGGACCTCCAGCAGGGCTTGCTACCCGGGCTGATAGGGCGCGCCGCTAATGCTTGAAATAAGTCCCTAAGGTATCGATCACACCAATGACCGCATAGAATGGAACACATGCTAATTTATTGTCTTTTGCAGATGGTGAGTATACTTGTATTTCATTGCAGGGAAGGCGTGCGTCGGTTAAGTAAGCAACCGATGTACTTGTTGGATATGATGTTATTTTCAATCCTATCAAAACTTGTAACTGATATGAATTGAATTCACTTGCTTCTCTATAAAAAGATCATCTTAATGCATGCTCGCCCCTAATAAGCTAGTGTCGATTTAGTCGAGTGGGTTCACCCCGCTCACCAGTACAAGTTGAGTACTGACCCACGTTGTGGGCAACTATTTCAGGCACTCAGGCGGTACAACGCTAGTGGATAGCCGAGGAGGCGTTGAAAGCACCTCTATTTTGAAGTATAGTTGGAGTCAATTCATTTTGCAGGCTTAGACTTTCAATCTATACAAGGACGTGATATATGAACTGTAAGTACCTTTGTGGGCTAGAGAAAGAACAAGAGTATTGCATCGCCTTTGAGGCAATCGCCTTCGTGGCATTTCATTTGGATCTTATCAAGAGCTTTTTTGCGTATTACTCTGATGTGTTCTTGGTACACAATGCTTGAAGATCGTTGCAACTTGGTCGTTTCGATGATAACTTTGGCGTTGGACAACATCGCCTTGTATGAGCGCAACTCCAAGCTCGTACGGCATCACGTCCCGATGAGAACGATTGTCCTACGGGAGAGCTACAATGTGGTGATTCACGTTCGGCGGGGACTATTGAGCTTTCGGGAGATTGGGTCATGACATATTGGTATCAGAGCGCCTGGTTCATTTTTCTCGGACTTGGTCCTTCTCTTCATCATAAACTCTAAATAGCTTCCGCGTGTCATTTAGCTCTTGGCTCTACTCGGTGCCGCATTGGATGTTTCATGCAATAAGTCTATATATTGCTGGTTGTGGCTGCATGTTGTTCTTGGTTGCATTGATTTTGTTGGTTTTCGTTAGAGCGCTTAGCATCGTTAGGCGTTGTAGCATTCATACAGCAAGTTGGGTGGCGTTGTTGCATTTGTGCAGCAAGTTGAGAGGTGTGTCGTTGCTTTGGTTGGCTTGGCTTGTCGTTCAGGGAGTTTCTGATTGCATCAGTGGATCAGTTAGTTGGCAAACGAGATTGGTTATGTGGCATGTTGTGAGTAGAAGCATTAGATTTGAGAATGGATCGTTGCACGAGTTGCTCGTGTAGCAAAATTGTTGGACGGAGTTTGAATTTTGGCTGGGTGTATCATAGAGAGCGTTGCACAAGTTGCTCGCGTGGCGTATCGGTTGAGCAAGGTTTGAGTTTGGCTTGGGAATATCAGGATAAGTTTGCACGAGTTACTCGTACAGTAAATGGGTGGAACAGTTGGGTATTGGGTTGGATTACTTGAAAGAGAGCTCGATGCACGGGATTGCTCGTATAGCGAAAGTATCAGACGGTTTGAGAATAGTTGAAGTATTGAGAATGGGGTATGGCACAAGTTGCATCTAGTGAGATTGATGGAAAGAGTTGGATGATTCAGGCATTGGCTGAGTTTTGTGTTAGACTTGAGTTGGGAATGGTAGGATCACACATAAGGGATGGTTCGAGCAGATCTTGGATCAGTGCAAAAGAATCATAATGGGAGTAGCGACTTGATTCGGAGTGGTATATGGGATACCATATAGTGAGTAAAGTATTAAAATATTTTGGATAGACATCAATGGGATTGCTGCAACGGACGCTAGTAACAGGATTACAAGTTGGTTGGTGCCTATCGGTTGAGTTAGGGAATGGAACATGGAGCAAGCGAGTATTGAGTTGTGATTCGACAGAATCACCCCGGAATAGTCAGTTTGGGATAGACGCTGGTTGACGCAGAGTAAGCACGAGGACAACTATGTTTCTAAGTGGTATATAGTGCAATTGGAATTTGACTTAGGTATTCTTCGATACATTAGACTTGAGAACTCAAGAACGGACTTATGCAAAAGGAAGTATCATTGGACTTAAGAGATGGACGAAGATCGGAACGAGCAAGGGGAATGAGTGTTTGCAAATTTGAAGGATTTAGGCAAACCCAGGGATTGGAAACAAGTTAGGATCGATCAGATGGAAAGCTGAATACCAGAGTTCGCTTGCACGATTTGGGATTTCTGTAAAACATTCATTGGATGCAAAGATAGAGTTGAGCATAGGAACAACAGTTAGGATACGCTTGAGCGAAGCGATGGATTAATTGAAGGATAGCGAGCACAGACTACAATTTTGATAATACATTGGAGCTGTTGGTTGAGCAATGAAACACAATCCGACTTGGAGGGACAATACGATGGATTTGAACGGACTTGAAGGATTTTGAATATTGCTGCTCGAAAAGTCGACTCAGGTTTAGCGAAAGTGGAATTTTGGGCAAAATGGTGCAACAAGGGTTGACGGATTCTCTGAATGACGTGAACGAATTGAGGCAACAACTGAAGGCAAAGATTATGGCGGACAGACTTTTGAAGATAGCTAAATGTGGGAGCAACGTCGGAGCAAATTACTGTGCTGTTTGAGCAAGTTGGACGTGCATTGTGGAACACGACAAACAGATAAGAATTGGAGCAAGTCTTGAGTTTCGAGAATCATTGCAAGTGGTAGTGCGAGTAGACGAACATGGCAATTCGAAAATTGGATGGATTCAGGGCAGAACGACGGATTGATGGAAGACGATTTCAATGAGTGTAGTTCTCGAATTGTGGCTTGGATAGATAATAAGACTCTAGGTGGTTAAGCGGCCTTTGGTTGACAGATCAACAGAGGTAGTGCATGAAGTTCTCGAATTCAAAAGTTTGCTCGGATGGAATGGTTGGGTTATGGTTCGGATTTGCAGAGAAGATATAGCATGGTTCATAGTAACTGTCCATCGTGATGACTTATAATTATCGAGCGTAGCTTCGGGATAGCTGACCCTAGCCACTTGACCGCCAAATCGGAGATGAATATTGTAGACCCATAGAACGACCCTTGCGATGGCGCATTTGGGAGTGGGTCGAGGGAAGATGTGAGTAGTGTGTGTTGGAGATTTGGCTTATTGACTGAGTGCTGGATTTGAGAGATCCTTGGGATAGCCTTCAGCTGAAGATGCATCCGGACCAATGGTGGAAATTGGCCTAAGTCAACTGATGAGATTCAGAGTCGCAGATTTTTGTAGATGACATCGTCTCTGACTTATCGTGCCCTGGAAGGGAATAGCATTCATATGAATTAACGACTGTGAAACTAGCTCGTGAAGTTAAAGCAGCGGCTCGTTCAGATCAAATCTTTTCGAATACTGGAAGGGACAGACGTGCCTCAGATTTACAAAATACATCAGAACTTAGTCTGGGAAACGTGCTCGTTCAGAAGACAAAGGTGATATCCTATGCTTCGAGGCAGTGGAAGCAGCACGAAGAACTATTCCATGCGCATCCTAGAAATTATGGCGAGTGTGTCCACGTTAAAAATGTGGCGACACTATCCCTTTGGCGTGGCGGTAAAATCTTTATGGATCACACGAACCTCAATATAGATGTTCACCCAGTGAGGTATTAAGATGGCAGAAAAAGGTGTTGGGCTGAGCTGATTTAAGCAAAGTTTGATATTTGGGTAAGTCGCTTAGTTGGGGGTAGTATCAGTTGAGATGATCGCTCGGTGCATGAGATATAATTGGAGATGTTGCTAGTGCGGATTCAGAAATAGTTGGATGGATTGAGTTGGAACACGAACTGATTGAGTCGGTAGAAAATTATCATATTTGAGAATAGTGCTCAAGCGAATATGTTGCAATGGAAATCAGGATTGGTTCAATTGGGAGTAAAGCAAATCGATGACTCAGACATAAAGATATCCTTGTAACTTGTTCAAATTTGCTATCGCAAAGCTCGGCTTAAATGCATATTATTTAGGGACGCCTTAAATATGTGTACGATCCAAAACTAAGCGATACGAGAAAATTCGTATTGAGCTGCAAGGAGAGTATAATAATATGGAAATTGTATGAGCGTTCAGCAGAGCGAAGTGCTGAGTCAGGATCGTGAGTATGAGAGTTGCATAGAGCAAAGTTATGAATTGGACAAGCGACATGTGATAGGAATGAGTACCAGCACGGTTCATGGACGAACCTGATTCTAGGTGGTATATTATGTAATGTCCCGCAACCGCACGGTACGTTACGCTGAGTCGGATTGAATAAAATAATAGCTGGTTACATTTAATTTGTTGAATTTTGGGAAGAAGTATTGATTGAGTTGGTTTCATGTACAGATGGCTAGCGGAGTTCGATGGAAAACATGTGTTCGTTCAGAACAGTACTGAGATAGATGGATTGGAGCGATAATGCCGTCTTCCTTAGTCCGATCGGTCGGATGATTTGGAGAGCACGGCCTGCTCGCACGGTCATACCAGTTGAGTAGATCGCACTTTGCATCAGACCACGAGTTCAAGGAATCAGCCGTATCGGCAGGACAGGATGCTTAACGGGATCAAACATAGTGAGTGGTTTGGACCCTTCTTTCCTACTTCTTCACGCCCACATCTATAATATTTCAAACGTTTACTCGATGATGCCCGGTTGGACGCCTAGAAAATCCTTAGCCACAATGCATGCCAGCCACTAAGAAAGGAACATGGAAATTGTAGACTAGTTTTACTATATGCTTGCACACCTTATAACTTGAGTTGTTTGGAAAGAAAGTTGGTTGTTGGTTGCGGCCTGGTGCCTCGGATAGAGTTTGGACCTATGGGATACCAAAATCGGAACACCGCTTGAGAAAATATGAACTGTTGCATAAGATATATGTTGCTGCTTTACTTCTTTGTTTGTTTTGATGCATTGTATGATAAATGAATTGTTCATGCATTCGCATGGTCTGGGACAACTAGTGCACAAGGTTTGGCATTTCCTCGAAACGGCATTCCGGGGCACTGGAACCATATCGATCCGGAGGAAAATATTTAATTCGGGCTAGTCGCGATGTATTACGGGACCTCCAGCAGGGCTTGCTACCCGGGCTGATAGGGCACACCGCAAATGCTTGGAATAAGTCCTCGTACTAGTCGCGATGCATTGCGGGACCTCCAGCAGGACTTGCTACCCGGGCTGATAGGGCGCGCCACTAATGCTTGAAATAAGTCCCTAAGGTGTCGATTACACTAATGACCGCATAGAATGGAACACATGCTAATTTATTGTCTTGTGCAGATGGTGAGTATACTTGTGTTTTGTTGTAGGGAAGGCGTGCATCGGTTGAGTAAGCAACCAATGTACTTGTTGGATATGATGTTATTTTCAATCCTATCAAAACATGCAACTGATATGAATTGAATTCACTTGCTTCTGTATAGAAAGATCATCTTAATGCATGCTCGCCCCTAATAAGCTAGTGTCGATTTAGTCTAGTGGGTTCACCCCGCTTACCAGTACAAGTTGAGTATTGACCCACGTTGTGGGCAACTATTTCAGGCACTCAGGCGGTGCAACGCTAGTGGATAGCCGAGGAGGCAGTTAAAGCACCTCTATTTTGAAGTATAGTTGGAGTCAATTCATTTTGGAGGCTTGGACTTTCAATCTATACAAGGACGTGATGTATGAACTGTAAGTACCTTTGTGGGCTAGAGAAAGAGTAAGAGTATTGCATCGCCTTTGAGGCAATCGTATTCGTGGCATTTCATTTGGATCCTATCAAGAGTTTCGCTGCGTATTACTCTGATGTGTGCTTGGTACATAATGCTTGACGATCGTTGCAACATGGTCGTTTCGATGATAACTTTGGTGTTGGACAACATCGTCTTGTACGAGCACAACTCCAGGCTCGTACGGCATCACGTCCCGATGAGAACGATTGTCCTGCGGGAGAGCTGCAACATAGTGATTCACGTTCGGCGGGGACTATTGAGCTTTCGGGAGATTGGGGCGTGACAGTTTTCATTTTATTGTTACTCTGTTTTGTCCATCTGCAACTGCGATTGCAAGGAAGAACGAAATTTTTTGGTTAATTCGGATTCTTTTGTAATCTTGAGAGTAAGTTGTAATTAGAATCCTTATATAGTTCTTCGCAAAAATCGAGAATAGTCAAAATAAAAACTTTTGTGTGAACCTCTGATCTCGACCATACGTTCTTCCATTTTTGGTTAAGTCTCGGAACTAACATACAAGGCTACAAACCTGCATACAATGCTAGTTCCTAAAGGGCTATTTGGTTTGGTGACTAGGCGGGAAGAACATGCAATTTGAGTACTACCCAGTTCATATGTTTGGTTTACAGATGGGTGCATGGATCTTGATTTCGGGATCCATGTTTCCCTACCAAGGAAGAGGCGGTGAACTAAGCCATTTTGTGCACCCACTAATCTCCAACCAAAATAGCTGAAAGTCCTTATTGATCACTTTTTTAACAACATCTTCTCTCATTTCTATCTATACATGAACAAAAAAACGAAAAAATTATCGAGTGCGTGGGACTACCCACATGGGCCCACCCACTACTTAGTTCCTAGAAGTTCTTGCCTCCTCGGGGGTCAGGTGAGTCAGTCTATCATATAGCACCAGTTCGGATAGCCAACAAACCAAACCATCCTAAGCATAAAGCTTCAGTATCTTCCAAAGCCAATACCTTACCTTTAACAATAATACCCTTATCTCAAATACTACGCACAAATACGATATACACGTTTAATTCGAACCAAAATTTGTCCATGAGGTGTGATGTTGGATTGGATCCATATGTCTTAAAAAAAAGATTATATAAGACCTGAACCAATTCTAATTATCTACATCTCATAACCACTTTCTACCTGATGTAGGACTAAATTATCAACTCCATTGTCACCCACTTTAAACGCTCATCCGGAAACGAGATACAATCCAACAATCTTCTCCTTATCTCGTCTCTGCTAGCCGAACAACCTTAGCATACTCCGGCTACCTTTTGCTCATTCTCGCCAGCCGAGTACCTACGAGATCCAACATATTATTGTCATCTCGATCCGTTCGACCACAGAACCAAGCCAACATGTTCATCCACATCATCATTGTGTGCTAGCCAACCACGTCTTGCTCCACTTTGGATCCGCCAAACATATCTTGGAAGCCAATTCGTGCAGTTGTATCTAACCTTATGTCTGATCTGCCTTCAGACCACCTTATAGATGATGTTTCTACTCCATTTTGAGAAGAGACCATATAATCCGACTATACGCATGAACATTCAGCACCATCTATCTCGAACAAATTTGAGTCGTCTAAATCAGTTCCGTAACCTTGGGTTCTGATACCACTTGTTGGAAACGCGGTGTGATCCGAATCGGAGTTAGTCCATGAGGTGTGATATTGGATTGGACCCATATGTCTTAAAAGAATTTTTTTATGTAAAATCTGAACTAATCCTAACTATCTAAACCTCATAATTCCACTTCCTATCCGATGTAGGACTAAATTATCAACTATATTGTCATGTATTTTGAATGTTCAACCGAAAACGAGATACAATACAACAATACAGATAGTAGGAAAGACATAACAGTAGAATGCCGAACAATTTTATCTGTCAAAAAGTTGTTCTTGTTGTCAGTGTACCCAATTTATCAGATAATAATGGAGCCTAAAGTGTTAGGTTTGTCAAATAATTCAGCACCTTGAGGTCATTCTATTGTTATTTTTTTTTATGCGTATTGAGATATTAATCACCAACTCCATCAGTATTGTGCTTAATGCCTTATATTTACACTGCCAGTCCAAAGCCCGGATAAAAAAAGATTGTAAAGAAGGATTGTGTTACATAGCTGGCAAATAGCGTAAACCATTGGTGGATCTTCTATGAGATGAACCCAACATTGAGACATTGAACGTTACATAAATTCTAAATCGAATAGCATGCATCGTTTTCTACACCAAACTCAACTGAACAAAAGCTAGTCTGTCCTCCATCAAAGCAGAAGTCAAATATATTAACTTTGGAGTATGGAACGAAATTCATTAGTCTATACCACCCAAATAAATTATAACCGAAGAAGAATCTTTCCAAGAGACATCCGCATCTGCCACCCACCACAGAACGAAGCGACCAACCGATCAGAATCCTCCGGCGAGAACCCCAATTCCAGCATCAACTTATTAATCTTCAAATCTACGATGACCAAATTGACATCCAGTGCCCTCCTCCGCAACAAATCCAGCTCATCCAACATCTTCTCCGACACCTTCTCCAGCCACTCCGCGACCTCCATGTTGGATATGTAAACCAAATTTTGTTAAATTCATTGTTGCGTGTCTGAATGAATCTATTCATTATTGCATGCATGGATGAACCTATGATGAATCAAGTTCATTGTTGCATGCGTGAATATATTTCATGTTCTTTGTTCTTGATGTATCTTGAGTTCTATAAATAACTATGTAAGCAAAGAGTTTTAGGGTGGAACAAATCAAACAAGCAAGAAACAAAGTTGTTCTTTCAGTCCCTAAAATCAAATCACCTTGTGTATCATCCTCTTTGTATTCCACAAAGTGGTATTAGAGCAAAGAAAAAAAATGTTCACCTCAAATAACAACCTTGTCTCTCTTGTGCCTCGCTTTAATGGAGAAAAATATGATTATTGGAGCAATCTCAAGAAGCTATGCCTTGAATCTCAAGATCTATGGAGTGTCGTTGAAGGAGTGGAGCAACCTGCGAATGAAGGTCAACTATCCGAAGCAAAAAAAAAGTGTTGAAGGATAAGAGACAAAAAAGACAAGAATGCGCTCTTCCAAATCTACCAAGCAATTGAAATTCCAGTCTATGAGATAATATCAAAGACAAATAGTTCCTAGGAGCCGTGGACAATTCTTGCAATTCTGGCCAAGATCAAGTAAAAAAGATATGCTTGCAAGCTCTAAGGGTTGAATTTGAGAAACTAGAAATGAAAGATAATGAAAAGATTGAAGAATATTTGACTATAGTGAACTTTATTATGAATCAAATGAGTTCAAATGGAGAAATTTTAGAAACTAAAAAATTTGTTGAAAACGTTCTTCGAAGTCTACCAAGCAAATATGATCATGTTGTAGTTGCTATTGAAGAAACTAAAGATCTTGCATCTCTGCGTTTGGAAAGTTTACAAGGAAGATTAGAAGCTCATGAATTTTGGATTAACAAAAGATGTCCGCAAAGTGTTTCTTATCAGCCTAATCAAGCTCTCAAGTCCAATGTCACGTCTATGAGAGACCGTGGTTCTTCTCAGAACCATAGATGCGAAAGAAGCAAGAATTTTGAGGGCAAAGTTCAAATTTCCATGACAATGGAAGGGGTTATTCTAGCAATAACCAAAATAAAGAAAAAGAAAATTCCAACTCCAGATACCCACAAAGGGGCTCACAAAGAGGAGGAGGTCGTGGTCATCAAAGAGGAATAGGTCGTGGCTACATTGAATGCTACGATTGCCATAAACCAGGTCACACAATCAATGAATGTTGGTATAAGCAAGAGGATGACAAGAAAAAAGAAGCAGGATACGTACATGAAGCACAAGGTAACCATCAAGATACTTTGTTGCTTTCTTTTCCTAGAGATAACATGAATAATTTGTGGTATCTTGATAGTGGTGCTAGCAAGCATATGACAGGAAATAAAAATTTATTTATAAGCTTAACAAAATCTGACCGTGGCCAAGTAAAGATTAGAGATGACAGAGCATACAAAATAGAAGGCGTTGGTGAAATAACTTTCAAAACAAGATCAGAAAGTATCGAGAAGATGGGAGATGTATACTACATCCCAGGGATAAAAAGCAATCTTCTAAGTGCTGGTCATCTCTTAAGAAAAGGGTTTGATATTCATTTTCGAAACAATGCTTGTTTCTTGTCAAAGAACAGTCAACTTGTTGCAAAGATTGCTATTGCAGAAAATAATTTATTTTCCCTAACACTATAATCCACTAATTTGTTATGTTTCAGTAGTGTTGACAATGGAAGCTCCAAACTATGGCATGACAGGTTTGGTTATTTGAATTATAGAAGCTTGAAGCAATTAGTGACAAAGAAGATGGTCAAAGGGCTGCCCTAAATCTATTCCTCTAATGATGTTTGTGAAGATTGTCAAATCCGGAAGCTTCATAGATCTTCATTCCCGTTGCAATCTACTTGGCGAGCCAAGAAGCCACTTTAACTTGTTCATTCAGACTTATGTGGACCAATGCAAGTTACATCTCATGGAGGTAATCGATATTTTATCTCCCTCATCGATGATTACTCAAGAAAAGTATGGATTTATTTGCTCAAAGAAAAATCTGATGCTTTCCAAGCCTTTAAAGATTTCAAAGATGAAGTTAAAAATTTTTCTGGCCTTCCTATTCAAACATTAAGAACTCATCGTGGGGGTGAATATCTTCCAAATGAATTTGAAAGATTTTGTAGAGATCATAGAATAAAGCATCAACTAACTGCCAGATATACACCACAACAAAATGGTGTTTGTAAAAGAAAGAATCACACCATTATGGACATGGTGAGGTGCATGATTAGTAGAAAGAAGCTGGACAAAGCTCTATGTGCCGAAGCTATTTCTTGTGCTATTTACTTGATAAACAGATCACCAACAAAGTGTCTACAGAACATCACACCTCATGAAGCATTGTAAAGATTAAAGCCAAATGTTCAACACTTAAGAATCTTTAGAAGTATTGCCTATGCACACACTCCTGATGCTATAAGGTCCAAGCTTGATGACAAGGCAAAAAAGTGTATATTTGTTGGCTATGGTGAAAGAAGCAAAGTCTACTAAGTTATACAATCCAGCAATAAAGAAGATAGTGAGCAGTCGAGATGTTCGATTTGACGAAGCTTCAACCTATGAAGGTGATACAAGTATAACTCATACTCTTATACAAGAAGATAAAGAAGTTGGCTCTCAAACTGAAAGTGCATTCCCAACTTCACCAAAGGGGAGATGTGCATCAAAGACCTCCAAGAAAAATAAGAAGTATACAAGAACTTTATGACTTAACTAAGCAAGTTGAATCAAATGATACTGTCTATTTTGCTTTCTTTGCAGGAGAAGATCCAATTTTATATGAAGATGCAAATAAGAAAAAAAACCTGGAGACAACCAATGAAGGAGGAGATAAAGTCTATTGAGAAGAATGATACGTGGGAGCTCACAGATCTTCCACCAAACAAGATTTTCATTAGTATAAAATGGGTATACAAAATTAAGAATAATCCTGATGGCTCAACCAACAAGTACAAAGCAAGTCTCGTGGCAAAAGGATACAAGCAGAAGGAAGGAGAAGACTACACAGAAGTCTTTGCACCTGTTTCTAAAATTGAAACAGTTAGACTAATGATATCTCTTGAAGCTCAAAACAGTTAGAAAATATTCCAAATGGATGTGAAGTCGGCATTCTTAAATGGCATCCTTGAAGAAGAGGTTTATCTTGAGCAACCTCTTGGCTTTGTGAAGAAAGAAGAAGAAGACAGTCTACAAATTGAAGAAAGTATTATATTGCCTTAAACAGTCTCCAAGAGCTTGATACAGTCGTATCAACTTATACTTTGAGAAGCATAGATATCAAAAATGTCCTTATGAGCACACTCTTTACACCAAAGAAAGACCGGCTGGAAGCTTTATTATAGTAAGTCTTTATGTTGATGATCTTATCTTCACAGAAAATAATATGGAAATTCTGAGGGAATTCAAGCTTTCCATAATGAAAGAATTTGAAATGTCTGACTTAGGAGAACTACATCATTTTCTTGGTATTGAGGCTAATCAATCCAAGAAAGGTATTTTTATTTCACAAGAAAGCTATGAAAAAGAAAACTTGAAGAAGTTTAAGATGGAGAATGCAAATCCAGTCTCCTCCCTTTGTGTCACACCCGATTCCAGATTTGGTATTTCTTGAATTTCTAGAATTTAAATTTTTCTAATAATGTATTCCTGCTATATTTTCTCATGTTGGTTCCTGTCATTTTATTTATTGTTAATTTCTGTTATTGAAATAGACTACCCGAGACCAGTAAAATACATATTGGCATTGCCATAGACCCGATTTAGAATATGCATGTAGAATGGACACCTAGTTAGGTTTATTTGCTCGAACCCATGACTAAACCATCTTCCTCTCCTCTTAGTATATATATAAGTATTTTCTCTCTCCTTACTAATTTTCTCATTTTATTCTTCTTGATTCCTTCTTCCTCCTCTCCCTCAAGCTTCCTCCAGCCAAACCCTAACCCTAGGGAGAAGTTGTCGTGAGTTGGACCGTGAGAGGTAGAGGCAAGGAGCCATTTGAGGCAAGTACATCTTGCTCAATGGTGAAGTCATAAATTTTTGAATTTTTCATATATATGTTGTTTTAAAAAAATATTTAATAAAAAATATTCTCCTTGAGTTGCTGATCATATTTAGTTCTTGGAGTTTTGGATTTTTGATGTATAAATTTTTGTAGATCTGAGTTTTAAGTTTATGATTTTTATGGATTTTATGAGTTTTTTTTTGTTTTGATTTATTAAAATTTAGTGTTTTTGAAAGATAGTTATTCTTTATGATAGAGCATTTCATTTCGTGCAATTTAGTTTTTTTACTTGATTTGGAGTAAAGATAAAATTTATATAAATTTTTTTTTGATTTTTGGAGCTTTCGGCCATGGCTGAACCTGCTATTGAAGAAGGCGAAGTCTTCATGCTGCCCGTGACTTATGTGGTAGAGAGCACTATGCTTCCCGAAAGGATTATGCGGCCTGAACTTCTTGCCATATATAGACAACATGCGTCCATCTTGTTGGATGCAAGACTGTTCATTACACAAAGTGTTCTGGAATTATGTCCTTGAACTCCTTGTGTATTCACTCGCTGAACGAATAAAAAATTTGCTAAGTCCAAGAGGGGCATCCATACGGCCAGTGAGTCCATGCAGCCATTGGGTGCATACGGCCACTGAGTCCATGAGGCCAATTGGTGCATGCGGCTAGTGAGCCCATGCGGCCATTGAGAGCATGCAGCCAGTGAGTCCATACGGCTAGTGGGTGCATGAGGCCAGTGAGTCCATACGGCCAGTGAGTCTATGCGGCTAGTGGGGTGTATACAAGCAGTGAGTGCAAGCGGCCCGAAATTCTTTTGTGCATTTTGTATTCCTTTTAATTATGTTCTTTTAGTAATTCTTTTTAGTGATTATTGTTGTGTGCTTCCATCTGTTGATACAAGTTCATGTTACTAAAAAGCTTTGCATATAGTTCACGAGACAAGTTTATGTATAAGTTCATAATCCTCACGACACCGTGGAACTGTTTGCGTATAAAAAAATCTATTACATTTGGCATCAGGCAATCGAGTGAGAGTATTGTCCAATGTATCGGGTTTCGCGAATATGATAACTCGTGAAAAGCTCGTACTCGTGACTCATCATTCTAGGGATTTATCAAGTGTCCATGACTCGAGAACTCGAAGTAATTTAAAAATGATTAAATAAGATAATAATTACTTAGATCAATGGGAGGAAAGAATATTGTGCTACCGGCTACCCCGATCTCTAAGGGCCCCATGCAGTATGGACCAAACCTGCTAGGCAAGGGTTCCATAACTGACCAAGTTTTGGCATGCTGTAGCACTTTCAAGACAAGTTTATATACAAGTTTATGTTACAGGACAAGTTTATAAAGTAAGTTTATGATACAAGTTTAAGTTTATGCTTACAAGTTTAATTTATGTTTATGATAGAGTAACAAGTTATGTTGTAGTGATGTTGAATGTGCATTTAAGTTTACTCGACAAACATACCCTTGGCCATCTGGGTTGACTGCAGTGCCGGTAGTAGCAATATTCTTAAAATATGCATTTAGTAATTAAGGACTGTGACAACCATAACTAGTTAATCGTAGCAAGCCGTAGAGTTATTTGGCCATACAACGAATGGCGTTACTTTCAAATATAGCTCGCTCTTCTAGTTTTATTTCTTTTGGCGCATGGTTAGGGTGCTAAGTTCAGCTCGGGTGAAGGTCTGCAATCCCGATCCTTGTTTGGTTTAAGGATTGCGGTCCCGATCCAGAGTAGTTTCTATGCCCTCTTGTCGTTCATCGCCTTACTTTTCTTTATATCACTTGTTATTAGTTCTTCCAGTATATTCTTGAGAGAAGATATTGGTACCATACAAGTCTCAATCTACATTTATTCTTATCTGTCTCTTTTCTGTTAATATTGTGATATATTTTGTCTATCATCTTGAGCACTTTTATGGTACTTGTTTCTTGGGGTCCTGACCCCAATGGTTTTGTATGGCCAGATTACCCTGAGGATAACTATGATCCATCGCACATCTAGCAGATGTCTCACACTCGAAGGAATACGGCCAAAGCTCGCGAGTGGATTTCCTTCCTTCACCCCTCATCTTGGTTAATTTATTTTGTGGTATTTAACTAGGGGATGAGTTAGCTCATTATATTTTTGAGACTGTGGTCAACATGATGAATATATTAGACCATAGCTGGTATATTTGATCATGTATAATTATACTCTACTAGTGTATCATTTTGTATTCACTAGTTTCATGATCATATGTGGTATGTAATTCAGGATCCCTTTTTTACTTTTATTTGTGATATACTCTTGTACTTGTTGTTGATGGATTGAGATACTAGGATTTTTTGGCCTTAGGACTGACGTCATAGCATGCTAGAGTTCACGCCACAGAATCGACGGTAGAACGCTGTCTTGGTCTACTATACTATCTAATCTCACACAATATATATAAATACTGCCATGTCATCTCAATTCCAAATAATACTCAATCACATATAAAACTAAAGGAAGATGTACGTACGATATGGAATAGAAAAAAAAGAAATACAAGTCTCAATACATCACATAACCATCTCCAAACTAAACACAACTCCAGATCTCAAACAATAATACAAACCAATGTCTAAAATAGAAAATAACTACTACAAAGTATGGAAATCTAAAAGGCCTCAGTCTCTGGCACTATCCTCGGGTGACACTCTATCTGTCGGTCCATAGTGAGTGGGACACATCCTCTCGATATTCTGCAAGGTGTATTTGGCCATGTCAGTCCTCATATTTATCCAATATTCTGGGAGCGGGACGTGACAAGATTTTATTGGTGGCCCATGCAGGTATTTTTTCAGACTTGTAAGGAGGACTCATTTTGTTAGAATCTCAATCCTCTATAATCTTCAATTGAACTCCACTTGCGACATGCACCTCTCACTTTTCTTGAACTTCAACTTACTTGACGTGATTGTTCCATTCTCGTCCCTTGTTGATATTCTTATGTCATTATCCTTCAGGGATACCCCACCCGCTCCTCCTTCTGAGGGTTCCGTTTCACTGATAACTCTAGTAGATCTAGTAGGCCAGGGCCAGATTCCAATATTGAACCAAGGGCAAACATCAGTAGCTCTTTATTAGTCAGCTCCGTAAGTCACGCATATCCGACCAGCCCAATCAGCTCCACCAGTCTTGCCGGAACAACCAGTTCAACCCGCTCTATTATTCATACCAGCTCAGCCAGTTCAGCCAACCCAGACAATACCACCAGTTCTTCCAGCACAACCAGGGCAGGCAGGCTCGCCATCCATATTGGGGATGATCCAAGCTATAATTATAATACAACAATAACAATAGCAATAACAACTCTAGGTCCAAAACAAGTGGTCCAACTCTGCCAGCAGTTTCAGCAAAGACAAGAATAGACCAACACTACTCTTTGCCAGGGAGTTAGAGTTGCACTCGGTAATAATGGGCGTTATACTCATAACTCAGCGACTAATGTTAGTCGCATGCACCTAACCAAGTTCCTCGGCACGAAAGATACAGTTTCAGCAGATTCTTGGCTCAATTACTTTGAGGCCATCCTGGATGCAACCAAGATCCCAGATGATGAGAATGTAGCAGTTGTAAAGTTATAACTATCAGAACTTGCCCGAGATTAGTGGGCAACACAAGAAATGGTGCTTCCGAAGTCCATTGATTGGCAGACGTTTAAGGAGTGCTTCCAGGAGAGTATTTTCACATAATCGCCAAGTTCCAGCTCCAGCTCCAGCAGCAGTTCATCAATCTCTACTAGAACACAAGATCGGTCGACCAGTATGCGGTCGAGTTTTGTCGACTTAGCCGATTTGCTCCTCATATGGTAGCTTCCGAGGAAGACCGAGATAAGAGATTTGAGCAAGGGTTACATCTAGCGCTTCAGCAGTTTATGGTAGGTTATAATTATACCACCTACGATGTAGTACTCAGGGCAGCTAGGTCCCAAGAACTTGTTGGCCAGAGATTAGTAGCACGGACCGAAGGCCAGAAGAGTTCACACTCATTTATGAGAGACATTAGTATTCAGTCATCACCTCCAGTACAGCAGTCAGAATACCTCCCCCGCTAGCACCTCCAACCTCTACAGTAACCTCAGTATAATCTACCAGGCAGTTTGTATCAGCAGGATGCAACCACTGCGATAAGCCAGGGCATATAAGAGATCAGTGTAGGAGGTGTAACGCCCCGCTCCGCGTCGGCGTTATGTATCAGGTGAGTGGGCAGAACTTCGTTCTCTGATTCTTGCACGCCTTAATAATAACCTGAGTTTTTGCTTGCAATATTTTTATAAGAGAATGATAGAACCTGCCTTGGATGTTAATGAACGAACTCACCTAGCTTGTCTTTAAAACAATGTCTGCTAAACAAGAATCCTGAATCGCTTGCTTAGAATGCATGAACATGTTCACTATCGTCTATGCTTCGAGAGAACCATACTGTGCCTGAACGTGTTCAAAGCGATAAGTCGGATTACCCCGCAACAACGATTGTATTCTGATGGTTTGTCTCGTCTGCATACTAGAGTTTATTTGATAATATTCCATATGTATCCATACTTATATATATACACACACATACATATATATAAATATATCTATAGATATACACACTCAGACACACACATATATATACACATACACATATATATGTATATACACACACACACACATAAATATATACACACTCACATATATATATACACACACACACACATATATATATATATATATACAAACACACACACACACACACACACATATATGAATATATATATATATATATATATATATATATATATATATATATATATACATATATATATATATATATACATATATATATATATATATACATATATATATATATATATATAAACACACTTACACATATATATACATACACTCATATATATCTACACACACACACACACACACACACACACACCCCCCCATATATATATATATATATATATACACACAAACATCTATATATAAACCTATATACATATCTCATATACACATATAGATTACCTACACCTATACATATGTATATATATCTATATTAACCACACACTCACACACAAACACACACACTAACATACAACCACACCAACACACGTACAACCACTCATATACATATATATACCTATATATATATATATATATATAATATAACTCGAAAACCTTAATACACACTCTCCAAGGCTAAACCAACCCGTGCACAAGCCCAAAACCTAGAGACCAAGTCGAAATGGCCATTTGATCATTTCGACGAACACTTGGTGTGCGGCTCACGATACCTCGTGAAACGCACACCAAACCAACTCGGAATTGACCCAAAATTTACTTACGAGTTCTAATCGATGTCTAGAATCTCAAAAAATGCTAACTCTCTGATTCTCGGTCTATGGAAAAATTCCACATGCATGTGGAATCCACGACGAAGGAAAAACCTCCAAATCGTCCGAAACGCCCAAATCTCTGCGACACGACCTCACATATCCGAACGAGGACATGTACTTACCCTTAAGACACCCAAGCACATCTACCTAGGTCCTTTTAACCTAGGACAACACCCAAAATTGGGCCAATCTCGGATTTTACCCAAAATTGACACAAAACTCTATGTCAAAGTGTCCAAACACATCCAAACAAGCTCCAACTTTCTCCCATGGGTAGCCCTAAGGTATATGAAGGTTCTAAACTACTAATTACACTATATTAAAGTAATTATTAAGAGAAAAGTTAGGGTTTATCTCTTGGAAGTTGGAATCCCAATGCCAAAGTCTCCAAAAACTCCCAAATTCATCACACCAAGCCTCCAAGCCTCCAAATCAAGCTCCTATACTAAATCTAGGCTCTACACACCTAGGTTAGAGGAAAATGAAAGGTTAGGGTTTGCATTAAAGAGAGGAATAAGTGAAGGAAGGGAAGGAAAGTGGAAAATTTACTTGAAAATAGAGAAAAATAAATGGAAGAGGTGAAGAAAGAGAATGGAGAGAAAAAAATGAAGAAGGAAATGGGAAGGAAGGGGGAGGGGGTCGGCCATGTATAAAAATAGGGTTAGGGTTTTGCATTTAGGTACAAAGACCAAAATGCCCTTAAATTAAGTCATCCACACTAGGGTTTGGGGTTCCAAATACACTCTAATTAATTCTTAATCACTCCAACTAACTAATTAAAATATAAATAACTACCCTAAACCAATAAATAAGTCTGACAAGGGTGTTGGTTGGGTCTGACAAGGGTCCACTAGGGTCTGACATCGGCCCAGACTACCCAAAACCCTAAAACAACTAATAAAAATAAATACATGCACCTAATTAAATATTAATACAAATATTTATGATCAATACATAATTTACCAAAATAAAATAAAAAATATCCTGCCCTGGAAATGGGGTAGTGATAAGCCTATCCTCAAAAAATTTTGTCCTCAAAATTTAAAGTCGATCGCACTTCTTCTAGGTCAAACCCCCAACAATCACAGTCAAGAAATACTACCTAAACAGCATGCAAGATCATGGTCCTACTCGTCGTGTTATCACAGTCTGAATCAGGATCAATACAATATCTACTACAGCAAAAAAAAAAGTCTAACAGGTACTAATGAAGCACACCACAAGAAATGGAAAAGGACAGGAAGAAGAACAAAAAGAGACAGACCTGCTAACCCGATACCAGTAGCATCGGGCTCCTCGACCGTCAACACATAAGCCCTGCCCTGCTGGGGTATCTCCCTCTACTGGTGCGGGGCATGATGCTGTGCCAGAAGTGGCCAAGCTCCAACTCTCTGATCCTGTGCTCTACCCAATGGAGGTGCAGTAGGGCAATCTCGTATCTGGTGAGCAGCGGATCCATAGAAGAGACACACCTTCAGCCTCCTCATACAAACATCCCAAGTGTATCCTGCCTTCCTGAAGTAGGCACAAGCGGACACTCTCTGATCCTGACCCTGCTGCACTATCTTCTACACATAGGGACGCTTAGCCGGTCCCGCACTACCACTCGCACTGTCTGAATCATCCCTGTCTCTCTTGGACATGAGCTCCAAGCCATCCTCTTCCCTCTGAGTGTCCCCTACGATCTGCTCAAAAGTTGCCTCGTGGTTACTCCTAGTCAAAGACTTGACCGCCATGACCAAGCCCTTGCGAAACTTTCTCGCCTTTGTTGTCTCACTCAAGCCCTCCACAAATCTGTCCAAATGACAGAACTCTGCTGCATACTCGTCCACCAGCATGCTCCCCTAGACGAGTGCCTCAAACTGGCTCTACAAGGCACTGAGAGCCATATCTGAGAAAAACTTCTCCCTAAAAAGCCTCTTGAAAGCCTCCCAAGTAAGCCATGGTGTCACGATCCTCGTATCAGTGTGATACCACGTCAAAGTAAGGTCGAACATCTGACTGCCCGCTGCCTCTATCTGCATGCTTTCTGGAATCTGTGCCAGCCTGAAGATCCCCTCAATCTGCTCTATCCAGTCATTCGCGTACAGGATCCCCTCTGTACCACGGAACTCCTTGGGCCATATCCTCTGGAAGTCAATGATGCTTCCCGGCCTCAGATGCTGAGTCTGATCTGCATGTGGCTGGATCTGAGCCACTCTGTTTACTGCCATCATGGCCACCTGGTAGGCATTCTCAATACCCAGCCTTATCACATCCACCAGGCGGTACTGCGCGTCCATTATCTCCCTGAAGAATGAAAATAACTGTACAGTGTCTACTGGTACAGGAGGTGGTGGAGGAGGTACCACCGGAACAACTGGGGTAGTCCTCGGATCGACAGGTGGAGGAGGATCCCCGAGAGAAGCAGATGCTCCCTCAACAGCAGGAGTGGTGAGTGGAGCGGTAGTAGCTGCCTGAAGTCGAGCAGGACGAAAGGTAGTAGACCTCTCAGTGGCAGGTGTTGGAACGGTACGATGGGATCGTGTCTTCGGAGGCATCCTGAACACAGATCAAAAGAAGTCAATGCGGCACAAGATACAATATCATCAAAGAAGGACAGTGATATTTCAAAAGAAATAATTTTAGAATAATTAGATTAGAATTGTTCCTAGTCGTGATTGAGTACACTCTCATCCTAGATCCTATATCCTAGAGCAGGCTCACAGCAGTACAACTAAATCTTTTTACTACCACAATATCGATCTAATTGCGAAGCTCGAGACCTGCGTGGGCCGCCAAAAAATCGTGCATAAGTCATGGGTACGTCCAGCCTACGCCGCAGCATCGGCAGTAGAACGCTGTCTAGATCAACTATCTAGATAAATATCTCACACAACAATATAAGTACCTGCCAAGATCTCAACTCCAAATGGAGGAATAATATGATAAAGGTAATGCAAATACTCAATCACGATCTAAGCACGATAAGATAACAAGAAAGTCTAACAACTACAAAGTCTAAACAACAACTACTACTAAAGACAACAACAATAATAATAAAAATAATAATATTCTAAATCAAATATAATACAATGTCTCAAACCAAAAGTTGGGGACAAATCCGGTACCAAAAGCTAATAACTACAACTGAGGTCCTAGTGATCCCGACTACCAACCCGAAAATTACTCCTGAACTAGGGGGTCCATGTCTGCACCATCGACAGGCTGAGGTCCATAAAACGTCGAACACCAATCTTCCGGATCCTCTGAAAAATATATCCAGTCAGGATTGGAGCAAGTACTCCTCTAACAGTAGTTTCAGTTAAATGATAAAAACTATAAAACAGTTGTAGCAAGTAGCACAAGGTGAAGGAAATGAAGTATGAACAAGGAAATATATATGTATATCAACTGGTGGAAAATGGTAAAGATGCATGAAAATCAGAAGCAAGATAGTAATAACTATAGGATACAAAAAATCTAAACTAAGATCAAGTGTGTGCACAATAACGTGAAATGAGTCCAGCAAGAGTAAATGTAATGAGTCCAGTCCATAAAGTATAAGTGAGACCAGTCAAGAAGTGTAAGTGAGTCAAGACTAGAAAGAATGAACTCATGTCTCTGAAATACCTGTTTTGACATGTAAACGGCTAGGGGTAAGTACGGCTCACCGCACACTAGGTGTGCGGCTGCTATCATTCCAGATTAGACAAGATGGGGTGATTCCAGTTTAGAAATATTTATATGTCTACTCGAGTATTTCTCCACCCCGACTAGTAAAAGTGAATCCAAGACCTGATACGTAAATCAAGTATGAGTCCAGCCAGAAATATGAGTGATGCCTATAGTGAGTCATGATATGATGCTAGTAGGTGATTCCAGAAATAGAGGCCAGAAACATAAAATATACGTGTCGCAAGTAAATAAATCCAGAAATACTAGTCAGTGTCGTGCCAGAAAATCAGATAATAGTATACTAGAAGCTGAATCATAATAATTATCAGATAATGAAAACTATCGAAGAATGTACTCGCCTGACGTCCTAAGCAACTAGCGATCCGAACTGGCGTTGCAAGGACCTATTACGAAAAGCATAGTTAAACGGGGTTCTAAAGAGTTATATATATATAAAATAACTAAAAATAAGCTTCTAGGGTTATTCTACATCAAACGGGTCAAACCGGTGAAATCTAGGTCAAAAAGTCAACCCGGGGCCCAAAAAGTCAACTTTAGGTCAAAACTAGGTCAAAGGTTGACTTTGGCGGTCAACCAGGTTAACTATGGTCAACTCTAGGTCAAACTAGGGTGCCCCTAAAATTCTAGGTCAAAACTAGCTCATTAAGCTAGTAAACCCTCAAACTCGCCTACTTGAGATACCAGGATACCCTCGGTATCCGATATCTCAACCTACGCTATACACCCCGCCTAAACCCACTAACACATATACTAGCATGCATATATATATATATATATATATATATATATATATATATATATATATATATATATATATATATATATATATATAAAAGCAACTCTAACCTCATTCCTAGGTAAAAATCCAATATCTCGCCCCGATACCCAATACCTTGAGTATCTCAAGGTATTGAGATACTCAAG
>JAYESA010000002.1:102780076-102807576 GCA_036927795.1 Iris macrosiphon
GGATATTGGGTTAAGGTATTTACATAGGGCATATGATACCTAGTATATATATTACCTATTATAATATAGTATTAGTTGTAGAAGCATAAAAAATATGTTGAGGAATTATACGCGTAAAACCCTCAAACATACAGGAAGCCGCATAAAACAGAGCTCCAGCATTGGGTGGTGTAAGACATGACTTCAGAGCCATTGGCGAACAACAGAGCTTCAACGCTATTCAGCATAAAATACAGCTCCAGAACAACCCGCGTAATGCAGTATTTTCAGACTGCTTCAGCGTAAAAAGGTTGTTACATCGCCACTTCGACGTAAAACCTACTTGCTTTTAATGCAGCGGGAAGTTGTACGAGGAACTCTTCGTATTCCTTGAATGAACCTGTCAGATCATGCAGTAAACCTGACTCCTGACAAAGAGTACTGCACAGCAATCGAGAGAACGGCTGTAATAATGATTCGGCACAGAGTCCCAAACTGTCGTCTAGTGACATAACCCTTGATATAAGACATTGTTTACGCATTCAAGGAATAGGCTGCCTAGTTTTACACAGGCAGACATGATCTTTTACGCTCAGGATAAGACAAAACCAACCGTTACATCAAAAGCTGCTCTTCGTACAAAACTCGAGGCACGTCTCTGCAGTTAACGCGCGTTATGGGGGCAGATCTCTACATTTAATGCACGAGATTTGGTTCTACTTTTAACGACTGGGTGAGCCATAATTAGGGCTAATACGTCCACATCACCACCTCTGCATATTACACCATTAGGCTATTCTCAGCTATAGAAGCACGTTGTATGCTATCTCCTTGAATTACGTCGACCTGGCTATTTTCAACTATAGGAGCACGCCTTATGCTATCTCCTCGGAATATGCCAACTCAGGTTATATTTGCAAAGGTGCGTAATAAGGCTATTTGGTCCAGAATACGCTCAAAACCTCAGTCAAGCAAGGATAATCGGCTGTCCTTGCGCTGGCTACCTATCCATGCAGCATCAGGCTTCTACGCCTACTTGGCTTCTACGCCAACATGACAGCTACTCGGCTTTTACGCCATCAGAACAGCTATTTGGCTTTTACGCCTATGAGATAGTTAGTTGGCCTTTATGCCAACCATCTTTACGCAAGGGGCAGTTATCTACGTGGCTTGCATGTCGTGATCTTCGACGAGCAGTTATACGTATTACCTCATAATGGGACACGCGTCACACGCTGATTCAGAAGATCATTCATACGTGGGTAGCAGTTATTATAACCGCCGCGTAAAAGGTGCAGCTCTCTCCGCTGTTCGGTTTTTACGCCGACTATGTCTGAACTCTATAAATAGAGACCTCCGGCTACGGAGGTCCAAGGTGGAACAGAGGTCAAAAAATTGGAGAAAAAAGGGTCGAAGTGTGGATAATTAAAGTCAAGAGAGCACATATAGAGAGCTTTGGCAACAAAAGTTCAACCCCTCCTGCAGTCTTTGAAGCTTCTTTTTCGTCTTCTACAGCACTTTTTCGTCATCGTGTGGTCAAGGGACAAAGTGATCGACCGCAGATCAGACTCCTATAGCAATATTTCCCCAGAATCAAATTTTTGTACTTAACATCCTCGTATAGGATTAATTGTACTTCTTTTTCTTGTTTGTAAACCAAAGAAAGGGTTTCGCATATACCTAGTTTCAATTTCTTTCGTTTATTATCAAACACAAGATGGCGACTCTGCTGGGGACTACTTTCTCATCTGACGAGAAAGCCATTGCTCAACACGATGCTGTATCCGTAGGATCAATGAGGAAGACCTTGGTCGTCCAATTCGACCAATCAGCTTACGAAGACATGCTTCGAGCAGGGGGTAGCTCTTATTCCTTCTCTGTCCAAGACAGCAGGAAATTGCGTAAAGTATGGATGCCTCAAACATCTTCTACCCTTCCTGTGGACTTTCTCACTCCGACTAACAAGGTTGTAGCACCGCAACCTCCATGCCCCGTGCATAAAATTCAGTCTCCCGTCTGTGACGTGGCAGACAAAACTTCTGGCAATGTCTTAGTGCCAATCCAGAAGTCTACTCCGTGCCCTGCGCATAAAATTCGGTCTCCCGTCTGTGACATGGCAGACAAAACTTCTGGCAATGCCTTAGTGCCAATCCAGAAGTCTACTCCGCGTCCCGTGCATAAAATTCAGTCTCCCGTCTGTGACGTGGCAGACAAAACTTCTGGCAATACCTTAGTGCCAATCCAGAAGTCAACTCCGCGCCCCGCGCGTAAAATTCAGCCTCTCGTCTGTGACGTGGCAGACAAAAATTCTGATAATGCCTCTGTGCCAACTCAAAAATTCCAAACGCGCTTCGCGCGTAAAAATATATCTCCCCTCTGTGAAGAGGCAGATGGTCCTTGCAATCACCGCAAGGGAAAACAAGAGACAAATTTCCCGACCTCTCGGCCTTTACGCCATTAAGAGAAGAATCTGCCCGCTCTTCAGATTACGTGGAATGCTGACGGCCGATTGAGGACTTCCTCACTTTTACGCCAACCTATACAAAGTTCCAGATTACGCCAGGACAAGCCCTTCAGCGTAAAGAAGGCCCAGTTTGTGGATATATACGCTCCTCATGGATCATGTGCTACTCACATGGCTGAACTGCTGTATTCATATGGCAGGAAAAGACTTATGATTCCCAATATCCGCATTCCCACTGATGTAAAAAGGCAGAATAAGCCTTCTTCTTCTTCTGTTAATCCTCCTGACTTGCGCAAACTCCTGATCCAGAAGCGCAAAGATAGGGGACCTTCTAACATGTCTATTATACCCCCTGGGGAGCATTATTGTAATAGTCATAAAGTTGTAGTTAATTATTGCTGTTCTAAGGCAAAACGGTCAGTTTTCGACTGGTTGAACTACTCTCTGTCTTTACAAAAAGAAGAGCCTACATTCGCATCAGTGAACATGGCTTCACACGTTCCAAGAGGAAGGTCAAATTCAAGACGTCATCCCTCTAGAACTCTAAGCCAAAGGAGATTCAACAGACTCCTTGAGAATATTGAAGCTGGTGTATTCCGAAACACCCGTTCGAGGTCACGATAACCGACTTCATATTCTTCTAATTCCGACACTGGGGGTCGCCAATTTCCCGAATCGGATGCTGAAAGTATAGATTCAATCTCTACAAAGCTCAATACTGATCCTTCCATAGCATCCAGAGAAATGGGAGTCTATGCCATTGAAGATGAACGCGAAGAGGCTTCTCCATCAGGAAGTACTGAGCAACGCATCGCTGTATTGGAGATATCACTGAAAGAGATACATTCCATGATGGAGAATATGCACCAGATGATGCTGACTCAACATACAGCTGATATAGCTCTAGCATCGGTTCCTCCGACTCAAATACGTGTGGGGGTGGACCTACCACCATCCAATGCGAACCAGGAGCCTGTTCTAAATCAAGAGTCAGCAGCTCCTCCACTTCCTAACTCGGAGAATGTATTGCCTCCTGTTGGAGTTACGATACAACCGATCTCTCACCACTCTGCGGTCACTTTACCAACTGAAGACCCGATGCAGGCAGTACAGGAATTGAAAGCCCAATTTGATGCCATGAAGCATAAGGATCAGCTCAAGAAGTTGGGAATCAACCAACTTTATCCAGCTATCTGGGATGAGATCCCTTTCCCTCCAAAATACAAACCACGGGCTATGGCTTTGTTTGAGGAAAAGACATCACCGAGCCAGTACATGAACTACTTTAGCATGATGACGGTGTTGTTGCAAGGGAATGATGCCCTTCTCACTCGAGTGTTTAAAGGATGTCTGTCTGGAGTGGCCTCTCAGTAGTATCGTAGTCTTGCGGACAACTGCATTACTTTCTTTGAATATTTCAAGACTCTGTTCTTTGCGTGATTCTACGAAGGAGGGATGGACATGTCTATGTCCTCGCTCATCGAAGTAAAGAAGAAGGAGAAAGAGAGCATTCGTACTTTCATCGAACATTTTCGTCAGGCCACTTTGCAAATGCCTCCCGAAGTTCCGGATTCAGCCTTGGTGGATATTTACAGGAAGAACCTTCTTCCACTAATCTTAGTGTTCACAGGACCATATCAGTTCCATGATTGGCCCTCGTTTATCATCTCAGCGATAGCCACTGAAGACAACAGTCGGAAGGCGCATGATAATGGAATCATGATCTCTACCTCTGATAGAGGGAAGAGGTCATCCTCCAACAGCGAATATCCTCGTGGTCCCAAAGGAAAGGAAGCTCTGGCAATCAATACGTCCAGGCAACATACTCCCGGGGCCACACAGACGAAACCTGGGACTTCCAGGCCCATTGAAGCATATTCTTTTGATGACGACGATATTCCGAGCATATTCGAGTGTCTAGTCAAAAGTGACAAGCTTACCCTCCCCGAGGTAAAGCGGCCTAATGAAGTCGGCAATACCAATAATCCTAAGTACTACATTTTCCATAGGTACATACATCACCCCACAAAGGCGTGTTATGTACTAAAGAGGAAAATCCAGTAGTTGATCGACGCCAAGGCTATCACTCTGCACAATAGCGAGAAGATGGTCACCGCCAACATGATCTCCTTCCAATTTGGCAATCTGCCCCCACAAGAAGTTCCGGATGGTGTTGTACCTATTTCTCGGACAATGATGAACATCGTAAATCTCCCTCCGGCCAGGGGTCAAAATCATGACCTGGTACCCCTAACTACCTAGCATGGTGAGATTATATGGGTTCATCCTGATCTGGTGTCAGAGATTGAGGAAGAGACTCAAGCTGCTAAGGCTAAGTCTAAAAAAAACTCAAGACGTAAACTATGTCATATGGTTACAATATCTCCGATGTCAGAAGAAGAGGCTTTGTCTACCAGAACCCGTTCAGGAAAAGCCTACCTCAAGGACTATGGAGGAAACCAGGAAGATGCAACGGCAGATACTTCAGCTGCCAAACTTCCAAAGCCTGAATCTGTCATACTAGAGGCAGGTCCTTCTAGACCAACTTCGGCGGACAAGGGCAAGCAAAAAGAAGTGCGCTTTGATAAACCTTTGAAGAATATTCAAAACAAAGGTTTGGAGAAGCCATATAACTTCGACATCCTGGCCTAGTTGGCTAATACACCAGCCAAATTGTCTATTTTTGAGCTCCTAAGGCTGTCCAAAGACACTCGTCAGACCTTGAGTGAAGCGTTAATGCAGGAAGATGTATGCTTGACTCAGCTCATGTTCCTCGATAAAGAACCTGTGGCATGTCCTCAATGCCATAGTGTGATGGAAGTGGTCCCCGATATCACTTTCACTCAAGATGACATGCTGTTGAAACATAACTGGCATGACAGACCCCTCTATTATACCGGATACATCAGTTCCATGGAGGTAGACCAGATTCACATAGATCCGAGATCGTCGATCAGCATTACCCCTCATAGTTTGCTCAGACCGCTGAGGATTCCTACAAGCGAACTGGCTTACACCACCACTACAATTGTGGACTTCAACGCCAGGAAAAGTAAGCCATTAGGGAAGATTCGGCTGAGGATCCATATAGGAGATCTTAGATCAGTAGCTATATGCTATGTCATTGATTCAGAGGTATCCTATAATATTCTGTTAGGCAGACCATGGATCCATGATCACAACATTGTTCCTTCGACTCTACATCAATACTTCAAATATGTAGAGGCCCAAGGAATAATAAAAATGGAGTTTGCTGACCTTAACCCGTTCAAGGGAGTAGAGTCCTACTATTCCGACGCCATGTTGTACACCCAAGACTACATGAAAGAGGTGTCAGGCAAGATAGAGGAAGAGCCCCACCGGGAGCCAGAAGAACCATCTGCTAAACAATCTCTGTCAATCCAGGTGAAAGGGCGGACTACCCGTCCGAAAGGCATGGAACCCATGGCTATTCACTTGAACAAAACCAAATCAGGAGAAGAAAGCGATCCTCTAGTAATCACTTTGAACCAGAAGCCTCCACCTTTGGTCATCAACCACAGGCGCAACAAGCAGCCAACTGATGTAAATACAATCGAGAACGTAGTTTCTGACGATAATAAAGATTCTCTTTTCCAGTATATTGACGCTCAATTTTCAAATCAGGAATCCTTCCCCCATAACGATATAGAACCTATAGCACAAAAATTCTTGGAAGCTATAGACTCCTATCATCCGTATGTGTGGAAAGTCGCATCAACATCTAATGTCATCACAACATATGGGCCACATGAAGATTCTATCTTTATTATCCCGCCTACTCGCAGTAATCAGCATCCGATAGTCTTCGATCGTATGCGCAACAGACCGGTTGTACAAGAAGACTCTCACGAGTCCGATGTTGGCAAAATGCAAGTTCACAGATATAGCCCGCAAGCTTTGAAGATTATGCAAAGTATGGGTTATGATCCGAAGTCAGAACCAGGCCTCAACTATGGGAAAGGAAGGCGAATGCCGTTGCATGGTCATCCCTACTTTCAACGAACTCATTTTGGGTTAGGGTATACCACCTCCCTTGCAAATTCTGAGTCAAGTGAGGATATCTTTTCCTCTTCTCAAGATGACTCATCGTCCTTCGACTCATATGCTGATCTCGAACGAGTATTGTCAGCAAATACGGTATTGACAGATTCTCTTGAAGCAGAAGCACAGGAATTTGAACCGCTTGAAAATGCCTCCTGGGCACAACAAATGGATACACAATGGGAACTCCGGTTCGAGCAGAGAGAACCGCCCCCTGAAGATAAAGTTATCCAAATCGATGTTGGGGATGAACTTTCACCAAAGCCGATATTCATCAGTAACAATCTTTTCGGAGAAGAAAGGGAAGAAATGATCTAGCTGATAAGAGAATATATCGACGTCTTTGCGTGGAATTATGAGGATATGCCAGGCCTTGATCCACAAGTGGCTACTCATAAGCTCTGCCCAATTCAAAACCTGAAAAGCAGCACCAACGCCGGTTTCGCCCAGATATGATGGATGTCATCGAAGCTGAAATCAAGAAGTTGATAGCCTGTGGGTTCATTCGGAAAGAACAATATCCTGATTGGGTCTCCAACGTTGTCCCGGTCATGAAGAAAAGTAGAAAAGTTTACATTTGTATCGACTTCCGAGATCTCAATACGGCGTGCCCCAAGGATGAGTTCCCTCTTCCTATCACAGACGTCATGATCGACAATACATGCGGTTTTGAACGCATGTCCTTCATGGACGTATTCTCAGGATACAACCAGATCAAGATGTATCCTGAAGACGAGAAGCATACTGCCTTTCGGACACCTCTGGGGGTATATTGCTACACAGTCATGCCCTTCGGATTGAAGAATGCCGGGGCTACATATCAGCGAGCTATGAGTAACATATTCCATGAGCATTTACGCAAGACAGTGGAATATTATGTAGACGATATTGCTGTAAAATGCCGCCTCAAGGTTAATCACATCCAAGACTTGAAGACAGTATTCGAGTTGATGCACCAACATCAACTCAAAATGAATCCTACAAAGTCCTTTATTGGTGTATCCAGTGGCAAATTCCTGGGATTTGTCATTACCGCCAAAGGCATTCAAGTGGACCCTGATAAAGTGAAGGCTATCTTACCCGTAATCTGAGGGAACTCAGGAGATTTCAAGGTCGTCTGGCTTATATCAGGAGATTCATATCCAACCTCTCTGGAAGATGTCAACCTTTTTCTTGCCTCATGAAGAAAGGTATGTCCTTCGTATGGGACAAAGCTTGTCAGCAAGCATTTAATGACATCAAACGCTACCTCACTAATCCTCCAGTTCTGGTGCCTCCCGTTATAGGAAGACCATTTTTGTTGTATGTTCGAGCAATGGATCATTCTTTGGGAGCTCTCCTCGCACAGAAGAACAATGAGGGTCATGAACAGGCTATCTATTATTTAAACAAGATGATGGTTGGAGCTGAATACCGGTACAATCCAGTAGAAAAAGAATACTTGGCCTTAATGTCCGCCATTCAGAAGATGCGACATTACGTCACAGGCTAAACTATTCATATCATCTCCAGGATCAATCCTCTTCGGGTATTGATGAACAAACCGAGTGTTCTCAATTCCCGACTCGCGACTTGGGCGATGTTACTAACACCGTATGATATGGTGTACGTCCCGCAGAAGTCCATAAAGGGTCAGGCCTTGGCTGATTTCTTAGCTGCTCATCCAATTTCGGAAACCTCTAAACTATACGAGGACATTTTCGACGAAGTTGTAGAATATAATTTCGTAATGGAAAGTGCTACATGGCAGCTATTCTTCGATGGTGCCTCCAGGACTTGTCCCAGAAGAAATGTGGTTTCAGGAGTAGGAATTATCCTGGTCACTCTTGATAAACTCGTCATCTATCGAGCATATTCTCTTAGCGAACCCTATTCTAATAATGTGACAGACTATAATGCCCTATTAATCGGGCTCCAAGTCGCTAAAGAATTGGATGTCGAATACCTGGAAGCTTTTGGCGATTCTCTGCTAATCATCAATCAGGTCAGAGGAATATATGAAGTCCGCAATCCAGACCTCATTCCTTACCACCAAGCAACGATCGAGATTGCAATGTCTTTCAAAGGATTCTTCCTAGAGCATATGCCTCGATCTCAAAATTTGGAAGTTGATGCTCTGGCCAGTCTAGCTGCAGATCTAGCTATTCCTATAAGAAGACAAGATTCGGTAATTCTTCTCAACAGAGATCTATTCTGTGTGAAAAATAACTTTCACATAGAATGCAGCTACACTATAAATACGGTGCCTCCTGAGAGAGACTGGAGAAGACTTCGTGGCATACGGAATCTTACCAGAAGATCCCAAAGAAGCAGTATCGGTCAAAAGACGATCATTACGCTTCTATTTTGATGCTTCTTCACAATGTCTATATCGCCGAACATACGATGGACTGCTATCACGATGTCTCTCCGACGATGATGCAAAACGGGTTATCCGAGAAGCTCACGACGGTGTATGTGGAGCACATCAATCCGGTCCTAAGTTACAGGATCATATCAGGAGGATAGGCTACTATTGGCCTACTATGATCGCAGATGCAGTAAAATATGCAAGACAATGCAAAGTCTGTCAAGTTCATGCAGATTTTATACATCAGCCTTCTAAGTATCTATATCCTACCATTGCATCATGGCCCTTCGAAGCATGGGTATGGACATCATTGGTCCTATTCACCCGTCATCTTCTAGAGGACATCGGTTCATATTGGCTATCACCGATTATTTCTCTAAATGGGCGGATGCAATCCCCCTTGCTGAGGTAAAGACATCCAACATGATCAGCTTTATTAAACACCATGTCATTTATTGCTTTGGAATACCTCGAAGGATACTTCATGACAACGGGCCTCAATTCATCAGCCAAGCGTTTCATCGATTTTGCGATAAGAATCGGATATAAAATATGGCCTCTACGGCATATAATCCAGCTGCTAATGGTTTGGCGGAAGCCTTCAACAAAACCATTATAAAAATCTTGAAGAAGTTCATCTCTACGAATAAAAGAGATTGGAATGAGAAGCTCGAAGAGTGCCTCTGGGCATACCGCACAACGGTACAAACACCGACGGGTTATACCCCATTCTTATTAGTCTACGGGTGTAAAGCAGTTCTCCCCATTGAAATCCAAATTCCATCACTCAGAATAGCAGTGGCTAATGAGTTGACTCAGGAAAATAATGATCGACTACGGCTTCAAGAGCTAGAAGGATTAGACAACAAACGCCTTCAAGCTCAACAGCACATTGCATTCTACCAGATATGCATTTCCAAAGCTTTTAATCGAAAAGTAAAGGAGAGAGTGTTCAAAGTTGGCGAGCTAGTTCTAGCTGTAAGGAGGCCAATGATCATTACACACAAGAGTAAGGGTAAATTCCAGACCAAATGGGAGGGCCCTTATGTGATTGAAAGAACGTTTTCAAACGGCGCTTACAGATTAGCCAAGCCTAATGGAGACTTGTTAATGGCTCCTATCAACGGCAAATTCCTGAAGAAGTACTACGCTTAACCTCCTTTACTTAAACGGAGAATGGTGAAGATCTTATTTTGACGATACTACGTACAAAGACTAGTTGGAGCATATTATATCATGTCCATATAACCTCTAAATAGAAATATTTAACTAATTTGGAACTTCAAAACCTATCACGTCCATATTACCTCTGATAGTGTTTTGTATACAAATTTAGTTGGATCATATTCTATCATGTCCATATAACCTCTGAATAGATATATCCAGCTAAAGCTTACCGAAAGTATATCACATCCATATTACCTCTGATATCACTTTCACCCTAGCCTATCATTTATGTTAAAAAATGATGGGTCCACCAAAGTCAAATAAAGTTTCTTTATTATCTCCGGAAAGAGCAAGTTACAAAAAAAGAAGCAAAAGGGTACATCATTGGAGAGGAGCAGTCAAATCACGAATCTGCTGCGCCAAGGAGGCCATCCTCTCATTCCTGGAGTTCAAGACGTTAGCGCGAGCCCGCTCCAGCCTTGCCTCCTCATTGTTCAAGGAAGATAGTTCGGATCGAGCATGAACAAAACTGGCACAGGTGACTCCTGCACGTGCCAAGTTCTGCCGAGCTGTATCCAGTCGGCCATTCACCGCATCTAGAGCCGCCAATGACTGGAGAGCCCACTCCTTTGCCTGAGCGAGTTTGGCTTCCAGTTTATGAACCCTCACTTTATTTCCCTCATGTTTGGCCTTGCACTTTGTTTGAAGAGGAATAACCTCCTCCAAGATGGCTTTCCCTTCATCCATCTCCTGCTGCTGTGTCTGGATAGATTTATTCAAGTATTCCATCTGTTCAGCAAGCTGCGCAGTCAAAGAATCGTACTCGGCCTGAATCATATCATCGACGTTGCCTCGAGATAATTGTAAATATTCGTTAATGGGTTATTCTAAACCATTAACTATTTGCTCCAGCGCATCAGCTCTCCCAGCGTCGTTGAAATTTCTGATCGGCGCTATCGCAAGCTGGGAGGACATCTTCAGTGCCTCGAAGCCTTGATTCTTCTCCAGCACCATTGATATCAGCGTTTTCAAAGTGAGGTAGAAAATGCTAGTATACTGCTCAACTAGCATGGCGAAATTCGAAATGACGCTGGGAGTGGCCGCATTATCGGTAAATCTTCCTCCAGGAATGGCTGCAGAGGATATTGCCATGGTCGTTGCCTCTACAGATGGCGATATAAAAGAATGAACACCAGCAATGGTTGAAGTGGCTGGCGTACTCAATAAAGGAGGCATAGTCGTGATGACAGGCTCATCCTCCTCTAATGATATCGGGACTGTATTGGGCGAGACAGCACCCAAAAATATGGTCTCTCCAAGGTCGAACACCGCCGTTTCATCGGCAGGAGCCACAACAAAGTCAAAGGTTGCGTCGACGCCACCCTCCCCTGAAATGTATTCACCTGAAAAGAAGACAAGAGAAAGTTAATATCAACTCGATGTTAATTTTCCTAAAGGAGGCATAAAAGATGACATTTACCCATGGTTGATGGTATATATGTCGCGTCCGCAGCCAGTACAGCTAAATCAGTTCTTAATGAGGCTAAGCGAGTTGTCATACCTGGAGAAGGGGGTGCACCAACTGACACTGGCGGGTATTATTCCCAGTCTTCACCAAGATCCAATCGAGGCTCATCGGGTAGAATCTCGCTGGAAATACTTACAGACGAGGTAGGGGTTACTCCCATTATTGGTCTGGATAAAGGTATATGCAGTCTTATTATGCTCGGCCTCGGAGGCGATCTCGTAGCACTACCAGAAGCAGTAGTAGCAGCAGCGATCTCGAGCAAAGAATCTCCGGCACTGCCGGCCGGAACTGTGGAGGTTCCCTCTCTAAAAGGCGAAGGACCTCTAATCAATAAATTATCCCCAACAGAGGAAACAACATGCTCGCTCCTAGAAGCCTCCCTGGTAGAAGCCCTTTTTGGACCTCTGGCAATCCTCTTATTGCGAGGAGAAGGTTCTTTCGGAGCAGAAGCCTTCCTTTTATCAGGGATAACGAGAGGCTCTGCAGTCGGAGCAAGTACGCCTCTCGGTATTGTCGTCAAGAATTCGTTTGTCCCGGTGGTGTCTTTATTCTCATCCGAAGAAACAGACGGAACATCCTCCCTTCCAGTAGACCTATGGGAGGGCATTCTAAAACTTCCACGCATATCAAAATCGCGATGGAAGGTGTTGATGGAAGCATAGAACTGCGCGTACGAGTGAAGCATGCGCAGCTCCATGGAAAAAGAAGTCGCGGGCACAGTAAAAGTTGCACCAGTACAGCCCGCGATGAAGTACCGCCACCCTCTGGCTCCATCAATAAGTCCACCTCTGGACTTGAAGCTGGTAATGGTATTTTCCACATGCAATTGGTCATACCCAAATTGCCAGGCGAACCGACTGGGCAGATAAGGCTCCAAGAAGCAATGATCATCGCTTCTGTATAGCAAGTGGGAAGGTCTAATGCAGACCAACCAATAGAAGGCTTCAGGAGAAAGAATGGTTCTCCCATGACCTTCATCCTTGAGTTTTCTCCCCTGTTGATTGATGTGTACCGGGGGAACGATACATAAGATCTTCCAGCTGTGGGCTACGTTTAACGCCCGTTGACAATCTGTGACGGTCGCCACGTTCCAAGAGAAATTTTTATAATTCAGCAAGAAATTATTTCCTGAACTGCTGGCAGAACCGGGAGACATCACCCGGGCATTGTGAAGAATTAACCATCCCATCAAGTATAAGAATGGTAATTCCACCCTGGGAAAGCTTTTACGCTGCGTCTCATCAGCGAGCAGCCCATCAGTAAGGGCCCTCAGACCTGCTTGTATTCTATATACCATAGCAGGAAGCAGGCCCAGTCTTGCTCCGAACACCAAATGCACGGCGGGCCATAAAGTATTGCGATGGATACAATCCGCAGACGCGATATCCGGTACTACCCAGCGGCGTAGCCAAACGAAGAGAAAGCCAGCCAATTGAGCTTCCTTTGACAGAGGCTTCCGGCAATGCCTCATATAACTGAAGGCTTTTGTGCCTGCAGGGTAACCCCCTATCCCCTCATCAAAAATATGATCCGGAGCTCCTGCATCTTTGATGAAGTCGTCGACCGTGTCAGCATTGAGCATGCTCAGGAGGTTCAAGGGCCTATCTTGACTATCTACCACCTTGTCCGGTTTAGCATTTCTGGCCTGATGGAAGAATAGGTATGTTGCCCACTTGTTGATGTGAGCCAAATCAGACAGCTCCTTGTAGAAAGTGGTGTAAGCAAGGTAGTGGCTCATCATCTCCCGATATACTGCCACCGCCCGAGGGTTTGTATCCTTCAACTCCCTGTTTGTATGGACGTACTCTTCATAAGGGACGTCCCCCAGTGGCAGCCTTGAAATCTCTGCCAACTCATTAAGGGCTAAGCCCAACTCCCCCAACGGAGTGGCAAAAGTCCCAGTGAGCGAATTGTATCGCTCTATCAAGGCTAAGAACAAGTTAAGGTTGACAGGCAACCCAACACTTGTGGCACTCACGGCCGTGAACAAGCCAATATTTTCTAGCTCCGTCTGGAAGTGCTTCAGGGCCCATGCAGTCAAACTGGCCCATCGGAGATTCCCCGGGCTAAGCCATCCGTTGGTCCGAGGGTTGACCCTGGGGTACATTCCTCCCTGCCCCATAAAGTCGTTGCAGAAGGTCAACATCTGAACCGGCTGGATCAGCGAAGTATCCTCACTCGGAACACTACCTGGCAGTAACCCCCTAAAGGGCATAACAGGGCCCGAGGGACGACTCATATAGGCCCCCCCATAGTATTCCTTGTTGTATAAGATCTTCCCCGGTCGGCCGTGAAGATCGAGAGTCAGCACCCACACCATCTTCCTAGGATGTGTGGCATGAAAGAAGGCCGAGATAGGGTAATCACTGGGCATCTTCGGCAAATACATGATCGTGCCCTCAGGAGTAAATACCCAGTCCTCCTTCTTGGGCTTGGTCTGGGATTGCTTGTCAATAACATCCCCAAATAAGAAACCTGGTTTCTTATACTCTATTTCGTTTATGTATGTCAGGGGCTCCCCACTGATCATACTCAGCAGCATGCGCTCTCCTTGGGACGATATCAGGGTTCCCCTCTCTTCAGGGTAATTAGCTCCAGAAATGGGGAATGTCACATGCGATAAATCCTCCCGATAATTCGAGTTCAGCATCCCGGCCGCAGAGCCCATCACCTCAGCCAAAAGAGGGATCTGTAAGTCTACTACAAAACACAAGAGAATAAGTCAGTTTCTACACTACACTCTTGCAGTTTGCTCCAAAGATTACCAGTCTGTGCTTTTACGCCAAGACTGCAAAAACTTGAGCTTTTACGCCGGAACCTATTTCCGAGGCATAAAATTCAAGGTTGGCAGTATACGCCAAAACTTAAACAGTCTGTGCTTTTACGCCAAACTGCCAAAATTTAAGTTTTTACGCCAGAATTTTCATCCAGCGTGTAAAACTCAAAGTTTGTAGTATACGCCAAATTTTGACAGCCTGAGCTTTTTTATGCCAGACTGCGAACATATGGTTTTACGCTGACACATTAGAAATGTGGGCGTATTGGTTCGCATACACGTACAACGTGCGCGGAAAGTCCTCTATTCTCCCTCGAAGTCCTTTTTACATATGATATCCGGAGCACGGCTCGACGGAGGGGTGCCGCATTCCGATCGAGGCTCGTTCAGCCTAATGGGAGTTGCTCGTGCTTGAGCAGTGGAGCGGGAAGAGGAGTCGACCTACTTTTCCTTAGCAATGGAAGCTTGTTTAGGGGCCATGGCAATTTTGAGTTCTCAAAGAAGAAACGAAGAAGAAGGGTTCTTGAAAAGCTAGGGTTCTTATAAAGACAGATAAAAGTTCTCTCTCAGGACCTTCGACTATTTATAGAGTTCGGATAACTCTTCGAATTCCTAACCAAATCCGATATTTAATATTTTGTTATGATTTGGGGACCACGTCAACCTATCATTTGAAAAAAGAAGACGGACAGTCAGTGGATCCAGAATTTACGTACAGAGCAGATCTATGATTTTACACTCATGAACTTTTTATGCTTAAGAGGCTACAAATCTACGGTTTTATGCTTAGAGGCTATAAATCTATGGTTTTACAACCGGATGCTTTTATGCTCATCAGCTTTTACGCTCGAGAGGCTACAAACCTACGGTTTTATGCTCAGAGGCTACAAATCTATGATTTTACACTCAGAAGCTTTTTTACACTCAGAGGCTACAAATCTACGATTCTGCGCTCGAAAGCTACAGATGGCCAATTGTAAGGATTTACGCAAAAGATGCTCCTTCTTAGCCACAAAACATTCCAGTACCCAAAACATCCAGAGTTCAGCATTGAAGATGACTCTTCTTCTTGGGTCGATTGGAAGTTCATTCAAAATCCAGTCAGAATTTGTCACGACCCGCACCCGGGGTAAGGGTACTAGTCGAAAACAACGCCCAGCCTACGCCGCAGAATCGGCGGTAGAACGCTGTCTAGAAAGTCTATCTAATATAATGAACCACCAAAAGATAGTGTACTCAATCACAGAACTAAGATAGAATGAACACGGATTAGATAAGAATAGAATAGTCATCAACTCATGAGTTTAAAATAATACATCAATGAGTCTGAAGAGTAACAAAAATAAGCTGGAGATAAATCCAGTACAAAAGAATACTATCATACTACAAGCTACACTCCAGGGTCAACTGTCTCAGTTGGGATAAGTCCCTCTTGAGCCAGGGTCTCCGAATCTAAACCCACAACATCCTGGGGTCCATAATAGGTAGGGTACTCCTCAGTGTCATCTGGAAAAATATATCCAGTCATAAAAGGAGCAGAGTACATCTCTAACAGCAGTTCTAATCCATGATAAAAACTATGTAACAGTAAATAGCTGTGGATAAACAAGATGCACAAAATAGATACAAGAGATATATAGACAATAAGGAAATACTGGAAAGAAATACAATAATGAACAATATGCCAATGAAACACTAATACTAATGACTAAGTGTGTGAGTACTAGCTTAACATGTGATCGGCTTGGGCAAGATACAATGCGGCCTGGCTAATCATACGTGCGGTGCATGATCAACACTATTCGCTTACCAATACTTTATTCAATAGGGATTTGATCACATATCTATACTAATACTCCCCACCCCCAACTGGTATAATAGATCCAACCACGGTATGCTATGGCACTAGATTCCCCAAGAAGATAGCTAGTCTCCCCGAGAATCGGTGTCTGTACATATACAAGATAACCAATGAAACAATACTTGCACCATATACACCATATACCAAGGAATAACATCTCATGATGAGATCCGGATATACCAATCCGTGTAACCATAGTGTCAAGAGAACATGTAAATCTACACTAGATACAACGAACATAAAGGATATCATAAATGAGAAACTATCAGAGAATGTACTCGCCTGAAATCCAAAGAACAGTCTCACAGATGTCTGACTCGGTGCCTCGAAGACCTAGATATGGAATACCACATTAAAACAAGGTCCCGGAAAGAGAACAAATCAAACTAGTCAACTCCTAGGTCAATAAATAAATTCTAAGTCAAAAGTCAACTATGGTCAACTCTAAAGTCAACTAAAGTCAAACCAAGGTCAACCTCACAAGAAATCTATATAAATAATATAGAAATAAAATACAATAATTTAGGAATAAAAATTAGATCCCAAATCATACTCACACAAAGTATACTACTAATACAAATAATATATACCCTAAAATAATATATATACAAACCAATATGTATACAAATAACATAATATATTATTACAAATATTATACAAAATACATATATATACACATATATATATATACAATAATAATATATAAAATATAATTTAAAACTGCCAAAGCGTCACTAAAAACAGGGAGTTAAAAATATAATTTAATTAAAACATCTTATAGTGACAGTCTCAACTGTCACAGAAAACGTCGCAAAAGCCACTGTGTAATAAAACCCACTGCTGCTGCATTGGTGACAGTTAATCAACTGTCACCGAAAACTGTCGCCACTGCTGCTAAGATCCCGCCCGCAGCATTAATGACAGAACTGTCATTAATGTACAGTGGGCTACAGCGGCTGCTGCTAACCCGCCTATTTAGCGACAGTTTCACTGTCACAAACCCACTGTCACTAAAACACAGAAATATATATATATAAATATATATATGCAATAATAATCATAATACATATATATAAATAAATAATTATATACTTATATATATATGCACATATAAACTTATAATTAAATACTAATAGTTACAACACATGCACATATTAATGTTCATATTTTACATGGCTAGAAGCACAACTAAAATATATACATTAATATACAAATAATTACATAATAATTATAAATAATATAATTACACAATTAAACACATAAATATATTTTATAAAACATTTATGTATAATTTATACTATTAACATAAGTACATATATAATTACATGCAAGAAAGCTACATATTATATTTGTACATCATATTAGCACACACAAAAATATATAGATCTATGCTACAATAATTACTATAATAAATACACAAAATAAATATATAATATCTATATATATTTACTAATTATAATTGAAGAATTTAAACCATACATAATTAGATCTATTCAAAAATCCACACAATTGGAGAGTATCACACCATATCCCACTAGATCTAGGATACGCATGTGACACGAGTCCAACACACAACCAATTGCACCCCGAAGGATACAAACAAATCACAAATAATATTTATGAATAAATTAAAGTGTTAAAAGTAGATCTATGTGTCCGTGTCAAAATACGACATGTTCAAAGCCCCGTGTCGGAGGGAAAACCCCCAAAATGACACGTATCACCAAATAGTTGGGATACGAACCACATGTACCAAATTATGGACACGACACTAGCCCCAAACACATAAGCTCATGTCCAATTGATCTATAGGATCAATTGATACACACAACAAAATGTAAATTCAGAATTCCAACAAAACTAACACAAAAAGCACCATAACTTTCTCCATGGGTCTCCTATGAACACAAAACAAAGTCCTATGGGTAGTACATACATATAGGTTGATTTTACATGATTAAATCTCAGATTTAGAAGCTATTTAAATGGGAAAATCTAAATTATACATATTGGGAGATGGATTCCCAATGAAACCTCCAATTGAGAAGAACTTGCTTCCAAATTGTAGATCCTTGCTCCTCTTTGTAGATCCTTGCTTTCTTCTTCTAGATCCTTGCTTCCTTCTTCTCTAATGGTGAATTGAGAAGAATTTGGAATGAATTTGGTAGGGAATTGGAATGGGAATGGAGGGAATTTGGGAGTGGGGAATTCTAGATCTAGATTTGGAATGAGAATGAGAGGAGAGAGAAATTTCCCCCCTCTTTTAATAGGCCAGCCTTGCCCCTCTCCCAAGCAATTGTAAAATGTCCAATGTACCCCTTGGGGCCTCTCATGAAGAAATAATTAAGGAAGGAAGCTTCTAGTCTAATCACTTAATTAATTTAATCCATCTCCTTAACTATGGGCTTTCTAAATGGGCCAAATCTAACTATTTAATTCATGTTGGTCCATGGGTCCAAACTACACTAGTTGGGTCCACTAAAATAAGTCCAAAATAATTAAATAACATCCAACAAAAATTAAATAATACAACAAAAATTATTTACCATGCACAATATTTATTTAAATAGGAAATTACTAAAATACCCTTTTTCCTAAAATGTGGTAGTGACAGAATTCTTTCTCAAAAGTTCAAGTATGGCCTATTTTGACGGCCATTTCTCGCCCCATTTCAAGAGATTTTTGGGGAATCATTTCTTGAAGATGATAGTCTGAACAAGAATTCTTTGCATCAGAGAAGTGACAGTTCAAAAATTCTACGCGACTCCTCGTTCAAAACAGTTTGACAGTTCGGATATTCGACTTAAATGCTAAGCAGCTTTCTACGCATCTTTTGTTATGCGTAAAAGACAAGACGAGATCAGATATTTATTTATCAGAGTCGATGTAAAATTATTCAGACATATCGAAGCTGCACACTATTCAGACTTCCTCACAGCAAATATGGCAAATCATCAGATGCGTAAAAGAAGACAATTTTATTAATCATGATTACATATGATGGAAATCCTTTCTCTACAAAGGGTTTCTCATTTGAGATCACACCGAGAATCTGTTCTGCCAGGTTATCATATTGGTGCAGATCTTTTTCCGTCTTCTACGGCACTTCATCGGCTTCTGCGGCCGATGAACAAGAAAATGTGTGAATGACGGGAGGATACAAAACTGGGCTTGTATAAATTATTCAAGCCATCCTCCAAGCATGCCCAAAGAATTGTGTTGGGGATTCAAACCCAACTCAATACTGGAAGACAGGGCCAAGCTGTCTGCCTTCGTCCAACGCCATGATGGGAGAGAATATAGCTTGCAAGCTGTGTGGTCTAATACGACCCTTCCTTTCTCCTGGACGAATTGCCATATGAAATTGCTGATTATCCCGAGCAAAGGAAGCTATGATATCCTTCCATGATCCATCGTTGCAGATGACATTTGCTCGAAGATGCCTCTTTTTATGGCTCCTTATATACTGGAAGAACATGATCTTCTTCTCCCTCAAGTTGACCCGATGAAGCTCTGCAACCATCTCTGTGTGGTGAAGGAAGTATGGGAAAAATAGGTTAACTCAGTCGCCTTTATATAGGCAGAGGAGATCACACCAAATCCTAACAAATTCCTAAATATTTGCCAAGAAATCAGCCTCGCGGAACGAGTCAAACTTGACCGTTTCATGCTTCATTCAAAGTGTTTCAAATTACGAGAAATTTAAAAACTTTGAAGGGGGTCTTGTAGAAGCATAAAAAATACGCTGAGGAATTATACGCGTAAAACCCTCAAATATACAGGAAGCCGCGTAAAACAGAGCTCCAGCATTGGGTGGCGTAAGACATGACTTCAGATCCATTGGCGAACAACAGAGCTTCAACGCTATTCAGCGTAAAATACAGCTCCAGAACAACCCGCGTAATGCAGTATTTCCAGACTGCTTCATCGTAAAATAGTTGTTACATCGCCACTTCGGCATAAAACCTACTTGCTTTTAATGCAGCAAAAAGTTATACGAGGAACTCTTCGTATTCCTTGAATGAACCTGTCAGATCAGGCAGTGAACCTGACTCCTGACAAAGAGTACTACACAGCGATCGAAAGGACGGCTGTAATGATGATTCGGCACAGAGTCCCAGACTGTCGTCTAGTGACATAACCCTTGATATAAGATATTGTTTACACATTCAAGGAATACGCTGCCTAGTTTTACACAGGCAGACATGATCTTTTACGCTCAGGATAAGACGAAACCAACCGCCACGTCAAAAGTTGCTCTTCGTACAGAACTCGAGGCACGTCTCTGCAGTTAATGTGCGTGATGGGGGCAGATCTCTGCATTTAATGCACGAGATTTGGTCTACTTTTAACGACTGGGTGATCCATAATTAGGGCTAATACGTCCACATCACCACCTCTGCATATTACGCCATCAGGCTATTTTCAGCTATAGGAGCACGTTGTACGCTATCTCCTTGAATTACGTCGACCTGGCTATTTTCAACTATAGGAGCATGCCTTATGCTATCTCCTCGGAATACGCAAACTCAAGCTATATTTGCAAAGGTGCGTAATAAGGCTATTTGGTCCAGAATACGCTCAAAACATCAGTCAAGCAAGGATAATCGGCTGTCCTTACGCTGGCTACATATCCATGCAGCATCAGGCTTCTACGCCTACTTGGCTTCTACGCCTACTTGGCTTTTATGCCTACTTGGCTTCTACGCCTACTTGGCTTCTACGCCAACATGACAGCTACTCGACTTTTATGCCATCAGAATAGCTATTTGGCTTTTATGCCTATGAGACAGTTAGTTGGCCTTTATGCCAACCATCTCTACGCAAGGGGTAGTTATCTACGTGGCTTGCATGCCGTGATCTTCGACGAGCAGTTATACGCATTACCTCATAATGGGACACGTGTCACACGCCGATTCAGAAGATCATTCATACGTGGGTAGCAGTTATTATAACCACAGCGTAAAAGGTGCAGCTCTCTCCGCTGTTCGATTTTTACGCCGACTATGCCTGAACTCTATAAATAGAGACCTCCGGCCACGGAGGTCCAAGGTGGAATAGAGGTCGGAAAATTGGAGAAAAAGGGTCGAAGTGTGGATAATTGAAGTCAAGAGAGCACATATAGAGAGCTTTGGCAACAAGAGTTCAACCACTCCTGCAGTCTTTGAAGCTTCTTTTTCGTCTTCTACAGTACTTCTTCGTCATCGTGTGGTCCAAGGGACAAAGTGATCGACCGCAGATCAGACTCCTATAGCAATATTTTCCCAGAATTAAATTTTTGTACTTAACATCCTCGTATAGGATTAATTATACTTTTTTTTCTTGTTTGTAAACCAAAGAAAGGGTTTCGCATAAACCTAGTTTCAATTTCTTTCGTTTATTATCAAACATTAGTTAATATTAGCTAAGGTAACTTGAGATTAACTAGTGTAGCCTAATGTTAGCAATGTATTAGCTAGTATTGGCTAGTATGACCTAGATGTAACTAGTATGGACCTAGAAACCTAGGCATAATCTAGTTTGCCTAGTTTGACCAAGTTTATCTTTTATATAAGTTTATGTAGTTCAATTTTCTAAGTCTAGAATTTAGGGTTTTAGAATTAATACAATAATTTATTGAAATTAATTATCACTCTTTATTCTATAAAGTATCGATCATCTCGAGTTAGTTGTAGGGGCCGAATTTCAGCTAGCGGTGGTCCAAAGACACTTAAATACTGGGTCGCTTAAGGACATTTACACATCTTTGCTAGACGGGCCCTTTCGACGTGTACCCAAAATAATTGTTATATTTATAATTATATATAGAGTAGTAAATAGCATAAATAAGTTATGTAGTATCGGAGTCCAAAATACCTAATTCTCGACGAATAAAATTGAAGCGATCTTCAGCCAAAGGTTTAGTAAAAATATCGGCAAGTTGATGTTCTGTATCAATGAATTCTAAACAGATATTACCATATAATTGATGATATGTTAAAAAGTGGTGTCTAATCTTAATATGTTTAGTGCATGAATGACAGATTGGATTCTTAGTAGATTGATAATGCTAGTGTTATCATAAAAGATGGGAATATTTTTAAAAGATAAATTATAGTCTTCTAAGGTTTATTTCATCCATAAAATTTGTGCACAACAACTATCTACAGCGATACACTCAGCCTCAGTAGTTGATAATGCAACATAATTTTGTTTCTTAGAAAACTAAGAGATTAGAGACTTTCCCAAGAAATGACAAGTACTGCTAGTACTTTTATGATCGACCTTGCATCCAGCAAAATCAGCATCCGAATAACCAACAAGGTCAAAGGATGTAGTTTTGGGATACCACAAGCATGTCATTTTAGTACATTTAAGGTATCTAAGGATACGCTTAACTGCACATACTTGTGATTCCTTAGGATTAGCCTGATATCTAGCACATAAGCATACAAAAAACGTAATATCTGGATGACTAGCAGTTAAATATAAAAGACTACCAATCATATCTCGATACTTGCGTATATCTGTAGGCTTGCCATTTTCATCAAGATCAAGTTTAGTTAATTTGGCCATTGGAGTTCCAATAGATTTTGCGTTGTCCATATTGAATTTCTTTAGCAAATATTTTGTGTATTTTGCTTGATTGATGAATATTTCCTAAGAATTCTGCTTGATTTGTAATTCGAGGAAGAAAGTAAGTTATCCCATCATGCTAATTTTGAATTTCTTTCGCATACACTTAGCAAACTCGTTACATAATATCTCATTAGGAGATCCAAAAATAATATCATCTACGTAAATTTGTACTAATAAAAGATTGTCATCATGAGATTTTATAAATAATGTAGTATCAACTTTTTCTTTTAAAAAACTATTTTCAAGTAGGAAGGAGCTAAAGCGCTTATACCAAGCACGAGGGGCTTGTTTGAGTCCATATAGTGCCTTTCTCTGCTTGAAAACGTGATTAAAAAATTTAAAATCTTCAAATCCAGGGGGTTGTTCAACAACAACTTCCTTTTTATAACACCATTTAAAAAAACACTTTTGACATCCATTTAAAATAATTTAAAATTATGAAAACTTGTAAAAGCATAAAGCATGCGGATAGATTCTATTCTCACAACAGGAGCATGGATCTCATCGTAGTCAATACCTTCTTCTTGATTATAACCTTGAGCTATGAGACGTGTTTTGTTACGAGTGACTAAATCATCCTCATTAAGTTTATTTTGGAAAACCCATTTAGTACCAATGACTGGGTAATTATTAGGTCTGGGAACGAGTTTCCAAACTTGATTTTGTTCAAATTGGTTTAGTTTATCTTGCATTGCAGAAATCCAAAATTTATCATCAAAAGCTTCTACAATATTCTTAGGTTCTACTTGAGAAATAAAATATTTTTAATAATATCTCTAGTTATAGAACGAGTTCTTACACCTTTCGATGCATCACCTATTACCAAGTTCTTTGGATAGTCGGTTAAGAATTTTAATCTTTTATTTAGGCTGTCTAGATAACTTGTTCCAGTAGCATCTTCAGTGGGTCTTGTTGAATGTTGTCCTGATATCTTCATCATTAGTATCATTTGATACTTGACTGTTAAGCTCATCAAAAGTAACATTAATTGATTCTTCAATAATCATAGAATTTTATTAAAAACTCTAAAACATTTACTCTTAGCAGCATAGCCAAGAAAAATAACTTCATTAGCCTTGGAATCAAATTTGCCTAAATTATCCTTAGTGTTCAAGATAAAACATTTATAGGCAAAAACTTTAAAATAACTTATAGTAGGAATTCGATTAAACCAAAGCTCATAGGGAGTCTTCTTTGATATAGGTTGAATAAGAACCTATTCAAAACATGGCATGTTGTATTGGCAGCCTCAGACCAAAAATATTTTGGAAGGTTATACTGATTTAACATGAATCTAGCCATATCACCAAGAGTTCTGTTCTTTTGCTCCATAACACCATTTTGTTGAGGAGTTCTAGGACAAGAAAATTCATGCACAAATCTATTTGAATCGCAAAAAATTTAAAATTAGAATTTTTGAATTCGCCTCCATGATCACTTCGGATACGAGTAATCATGAAACATTTTTTGTTTTGTACATTTTTGTAAAATATCACAAATTCTGAAAAAGCCTCATTTTTATTTGCTAGAAAATAAATCCAAGTATATTTCAAAAAATTATCAACAATAACATAGGCATATAGCTTACCACCAAGACTGGTGACTTTGCTTGGGCCAAATAAATCCATATGCAAAAGTTGAAGTGGTCTAGAAGTACTTACATCATTTATTGATTTAAAAGAAGATCTTGTCGCCTTGTTCTTTTCACGCTCAACACAGACCATATCTTTCTTAAAGGTAATTTTGGGTAAACCTCTTAGTAATTTTTTTGAAGATAGTCGGGATATATGTCCATATTTGCATGTCCAAGACACAAATGCTACAACCAGCTTTCGTGCTTGGTTGCGTATAAGCATCTTCCTTCATTGTTAATATTTTATGAGAGATAGAAAATATATATTATCTTCTCGTATTCCTTCATAAGTTATCTTACCAGTAGATCTATCATAAATAGAACATTTATCTTTCACAAAATTAATGCCATAACCATGATCAGCTAATTGACTAATGCTAAGTAGGTTATATTTTAATTATGTTACTAAACGTATATTTTTAATAACAGGAGAAGGATGAATACCTATATAACCATTACCTATAGTATGCCCTATTAGATAATTACAGAAGGAGACGTAACATTCTTTCTTCATCGATAGTATTGTGAATAGATTGGCATAACCAGTCATATGGCGCGAGAAACCGCTATCGAGAATCCACTTGATTCTAGTGTGAGAGGGCAGGTCCACCTACAACACAAGTTAAAGATGAAACCTTTGGTGCCCACTTTCTTGAGGGTCCTGATGTGTTAGTTTTTGGAACCAAGATATATACATGCATGTCAACTAATTTTCTAATTCTACATTATCTTGATATGTGTCCTTTAGTACCACAATAAAGACATGTAGGAGATGTGTTGATACTAGGTGTAGTAGTATAATGTATGTGAAGCAGTATATTATGGTTTGTGTGGATACTTGTAAAAAAAGCATAATTAGAAGGTTTGGCCTTCTTGGACTGTGTCTTATGGGTGTCTTTGGGCTTTTAGTGACACATGTTATATTGGAAAGCAATTTGTACAGGTTATTTTCCTAATCTAATTTTCAATTTTTTGGATGTGTCATACAATTCAGTGTATCTAGCAGTCAAGGCATCTAATCAGATAAGTGCACAACTATTTTTTTTCTTCTCAGATTCTAACTCCACCTTAAGTTTAGCATTTTATTGAGTATTTTTCTTGATACACTCAAGTGTTTCATGCAAGCTAAGCTTAAGTTTGGATATTTTAGTAGAATTATCACAAGTAGAAGTATCACTAACATCATCCAGAAGACAGGTAAGCTTTTCATATTCAAGCTGATAAGATTGAATATCTTTGCGAGCTTGCTTATACTTATCTCTAAGCTTTTTGTGATCCTCTAGTAAGTCACTAAATGCATCAGATAATTGATCGAAAATGAAGTCGTTATATAGAGGATTTATAGATACATGATCAAATGCCATTATGCATACATTTGCTGCATTTCGCGAATTTTCTTCTTTCTCAGAATCACTTGCTTCTCTTTTACACCATATGGTTGTGTAGGCATGATTCCTTGAAAAAATACTTCTTTTGCTTGAGTGCTTATTGTGCCTTCTTTTTTAGTCATGGGACAGTCCTTCTTGATGTAGCCTATCATCTTTCAGTTATAGCAAACTGGTTCTTCATCAATATTGTCTTTGTAGTTATTATTTTATTTTAATCTTTTAAACCTCAAGAACTTCCTGAAGTTTCGGGAGTTTAGGAATAGATCCTCATCATCAGTATCTTCTTCTTCGGAGTTATCGTCGGAGACCTTCTTGTGATGTGCCTTGAATGCAATGGTCTTCTCTTTTGGCGTTGATTCTTAAAAGTCTTTGAAGTCCAGCTTATGTTACGACCCGTACCCGAGGTAGGGATGCTAGTCGGGAATAAGGTCCAGCCTACGCCGTAGCATCGGCGGTAGAACGATATTTGGATAACCTATCTAATTAATATAATATGCCACCAACAATATAAATATACTCAATCACAGATCTAAGATGGAAATAAGCACGAATATAATAAAATAATAGAATAGTCACAATGCAACTCATGAGACAAAAATAATATCAAATGAGTCCAAGAGATACTAAAAATAAGCTGGAGACAAATCCAGAAAAAAAAAGGAAACTAACTACGAAGCTACGAGTCCTTGGTCGTCTGTCTCATTCGGGATGAGACCCTCCTGAGCCAAGGTCTCTGGCTTTAAGCCCACAACATCCTGAGGTCCATAATGAGTGGGGTACCTCTCCTCATAGTCATCTGGAAAAAATATATCCAGTCAGAAAAAGAGCAGAGTACATCTCTAACAGTCGTTCTAATAAATGATATAAACTATATAACAGTAAATAAATATAAATATACAAGATACAACAATAGATACAAGAGATATGTAATAAAGGAATTCTGAAATAAATACAAGAATGAATAATATGGCAATGAACAAGAATACTAATGACTAAGTGAGTGAGTACCAGCTTTAACATGTGATCGACTTGGGAACTTGATACAAGATTAATGGCCTGGCTAATCATACGTGCAGTGTATGAATAACACTATTTAATGAACAAGACTTGATACAAGGAGGGTATGATCACATATCTACACTACATACTCCCCAAATTTGACTGGTATAGTGGATCCAACCATGGTACGTTATGACATGGGATTCACTGGGTAGGTAGCTAATCTTCCAAAGAATTAATGTCTGTACGTGTACAAGAAGAACAAGGAAACAAGGCTTGCACAAGATACACCATATATACCAAGGAATAACATCTCATGACGAGATCTGGATATACCAATCCGTATAACCATCATGTTAAAAAATTAAGGATATCTACACTAGATACAAGAAACATAGAGGATATCATAAATGAGAAACTATCAGAGAATGTACTCGCCTGAAACCCGGTATACAATATCACAGATGTCCGGTACGGTGCCTTGATGACCTAAATAGGAAATTTAACATCAATACAAGGTTTTAGAATAAAAAATAAGTTAAATTGGTCAACATCTTGGCCAAAAGTTATTTTTAAGTCAAAATGGTCAAACTTGGTCAAACTACCTATTTATAGGTTGTATGAGTCTAACTCCAGGATATTGGATTCATACACTATGAAAATAGGTCACACTAG